>PVJL010003837.1:0-146003 GCA_004026885.1 Lyroderma lyra | reverse complement strand
TGTGTGTGTGCGTGTGCGTGTGTGTGTGTGCATGCGTGTGTGCGTGTGCGCGCGTGTGTGTGTGCGTGTGTGTCTGCGTGTGTGTGCATGTGTGTGTGCGTGTGTGTGGGCGTGTGCGCGCACGCGTGTGTGCGTGTGTGTGTGCGTGTGTGTGCGTGTGTGTGCGTGTACGTGTGTGCGTATGTGCACATGCATGTGTGTGTTGGGAGAGGCAGTTGCCTTAGAGCCCCTTCCTGGTTTGCTTGAACCACTGACTCTTCCAATCACTGAAGTGACTCCTGGCCTCCTTTTCACTTTTGGGACTAGGCTGTAGTGTGTGCTTGGTCAGTGAGACTGTGTCCCCAAAAAACCACTTCTCATTTCAGTCATCTCTGTGACATAGTACAAACAGAACAGCAGCCTCTGCAACCTCCAACCTACTGCCTTTCCTTCAGCCAACAGGCAACAAGGCCTTAGCGTGCCCCCGGGTCCAGGGCCTACGCTAGGTTAAAACAGTGAGGAAAACTCACAGCTCCCGTCCCTGAAGCTCAGCGACAGATGGGACCTACATGCTTCTTTGTCTTCTTCCATTTCTCCCCTCACTCGACTGTAGGGCAGAGACATGCGTATCCCTCTCTGAATTCTCCCATAGCCAACCTCACAGCGGCCCCGTGGTCCAGCCCCAAGCCCTGCTTTTCATAGACTCTCGCTAGGTGTTTGAGGATGCAGGGGCGAGAAGCAGGAAACGTGAAAGGTTCTCTAGCCCAGTGGTTCTGAAAGGGCAATTCAACCCCTGAAGAGTGTTCTGAAACATTGTGGGTCTCTTCTGTTTGCTGGTGGGGGCCATGGATGCTATGAGTCCTGTGATGCACGGGACAGTCTTGAACAAAGAAGAATTGTTCTCTATCCTGCTTGTCTTTCCAATGTTTCCAGACATCCATGTATTGAAAACCTTGGTTTTCTGAGCCTGGTACCTCTAAATCCATGTTATATATAAACACAAAGTATTTTTGTGTGGTTTTGATGTGCATTGAATTTGCCAGAAATACAACTGCTGTGAAAATTGAGGGGAAATTGCACTTGATTTCAATCCACACTCTACTAAGAGTTGTTCATTGCTTTGGAAAATCACATCATCAATGGCAGCTCTGCCCTGGCATTAGAGTCCCCAAGAACACATGGCTATCGGTCCACATTGTAGTAGCCGTTGTTTCGCACGATTCTACCTAGAGATGCAAACGTCTCATTATGTCTTTCAGTGTAATGGTGGTTGGGCAATTACAAAGTAAATATGTAATTGAATATATATACATTTGTATTTCTCCATTTGTGTTATAATTAAGGCATTAAATTGAATTTTTGAAAGTATGCATCTAGGTTGTTAATATTTTTTTGAATTTTATTTTTGGATAATATAGGGGATCTTACAACATATCAGTTACAAAAGGAGGGCATGGAGTCCAGTGAGGTTCAGAACCCTGGAGCCAGTTTGTCCCTTCAGCTTTGTCTCAGCTGTCCCTGATAGATGCAACCTATCGAAATTTTAAAGCTTTCATGATTAAGAGTTTTTACTATCCCCCATGGCAACCCATTTATTAAATTATTACTGTTGTGAGTCCCTGTGATGTGAGTGAATCATCATTCAGTCTCTAGCAAAAATGATGGCATGCTCGGGACCATGTTGAATCTCAGTCCCTTCTAAATTACTTTCCTTGCCTTAGGAAGGACCTTGGGGCAGTGGGAAAGGTGGGCTGGAGGGACTCCAGCTGCAGGCAGTGGAACAGAGCAGGAATGGGAAGGGCTGCAGAAAGAGCAGACTTTGCAGATAGGAGCCTGGGTCACAGGCCCGGCATGCATGCTAATCTATTAATCACTCAGGGTCTCATGCACAGAATGAGGTGCCTGGGCCCGGTCCATCCAGTGCTGGTGTCTGTGACTCTGTAGCTAGTTATTTGGCTCTGCAGTGTGGCTCAAAATAGGTTCAGCAGTTCAAAAGCAAGTGCTTTAAATTCAGAGTCTGGACACTAAATCCTGGCCCCTCTATGTAACAGCTGGGTGACCTTTGGCAAGTGACTTAACCTCTCCGAGGCTCAGAGTCCTCACCTATAATAAGAGGATCAGAAAAGCACCCACCCCTAGGATACTTGTGCATGTTGAACAATACAAGGGATGGAGTGCTCCTGGAACCTACTAAATGCGTGTTGTTGCTGTGCCCACCACCCGGGCCTCACGGCGTACCTTGCCACGGTGCTTCTGTTATGATGTCTACTGTGACAGGGCATAAGAGGTGCCCACACCAACACACAGCAGCACTCTCAACACAGGTAGCTAGCTCTTACCCTATACCAAGTGGCCTATTCTGCTGTTTCTGATCTAAATAGCTAAAATCTTACAATCCAGGCCACTGAGGCCCAGCCAACACTAAGATAAACCACCAGTTTTAAAATGAAAGGGGGCCGTGTTGAAGGCCTCTGGCTACTGAGATAACAGGTTGGTAGGAGTTCACTGTTATTCCTTTAACAGATAGTTTCCTATGCCTGCTGTGTGCTCAGGGCCGCGCTAGAGGATCCAGTGCCGAGGAAGACACACCTACTACGGAAAAGCAGAGCAGTTGTTCCGACCGTCAGAGGCGGATAGAGCTCAACAACAGGATCTGCGTGGTACTCGGGAGTTTTCCAGAAACTTGCACAACAAACCTGTGAGGAATCATTATCACTCTTGTTATATAAATCAGGAAACTGAGGCTCCAAGTGGTTATGTGTGGTCAAGGTCAGCCATCCAACTTGCAAGGGGCAGAGCAGAAACCAGTTCAGCCCAGCAGTGTCCGCACGGTGCCACGCGGTCTCTCTACACTCCGTGGGGTGGTTCGGACGGGACCTAATCTCCCGTGTGAATGAAAACACACACTATTCCCGAATCGAATGGTTGGAACGGTGGGATGGTGGGGCCTCTGTCCTCCACATTAGGTTGGTTCAGTGTGTATCAGGAGGTGGGGATACCTTCCTCACCTTTGTCCTCTGTCCTGGCTGTGACAAAGCCCAAGGCTGTGACACTTTCAGGAAGCAAGCGGGTCCAGCAGACATGCAGACCCACATAGCATTGTCCCAGAGGGGCCATTTTCTGTAGCTTCATCTATCCAGCAGGCTGACACCCTCCATGCCTGAAGGCAGGGGGCTGGCTGGCTGGCCACGTGTGGTCCCATCTCCCTCTCAGAACCTCAATTATGAGTCTGTGACTCAGGTCCTTCACGGCTGAGAGATGCTAATTAGTTCACATGCTGTTTTCCAAGATGGGAGCTGAGAAGGGCTGGCTCTTCTGGGCAGCTCATTTTGGAGTATTCCCTGGGGTTCTCCATGATCTTGGGGCAGGACATGGGGGAAGGATGAGGAGGAGGAGAGAAGTGATGGAAAATTATAGCAAAGAGTGGAAATTATAAAATGGTCAAGCCAAGGACAGCAGATAACCTCAGATGAAGAAAGTTCTAAAGATTTTTTTCCTATGAGTCTGTGACAAGTGTGTATGTCTGTCTGTCCCTGATGAGAA
Source organism: Lyroderma lyra (assembly GCA_004026885.1). NCBI lineage: Eukaryota > Metazoa > Chordata > Mammalia > Chiroptera > Megadermatidae > Lyroderma > Lyroderma lyra. The sequence goes on along the minus strand of PVJL010003837.1, from coordinate 142,481 downwards.
TGTAATAAAGTCCTGCTGGCTCAATCTTCCCAGTGTCATAGAGGGTAAATGCAAAAGTATGATGACCTCCAGCCATGTCCTCAAGAGTTCCCAATCCCTTGTACACCACCCTTTGTGCCTTCTTCCTTTACTGGGACCAACAAGGGGTTAAAGGTAACTTGATAGACAGAAAGTTGCATGTGTGTGCATGTGTGCATGTCTGTGCATGTGTGTTGGGAGGGGCTTGCAGGGTGAACAAGGCCTGGGGCACATTTGATCTGGCAAATTGTGGGTTTCCCAGAACGAGCATGCCTGGGGCACACAGGCCTTTATTAATAGCCCAACCATCCCAGGACCTATTTTCCCTAAGCCACTGCCATTTGTGGTTCCAGTGGGGTTTTGTTTTTGGTTCTCATGAATTATTTTCTGCCCCTTGCCCTCTGCCCTTCTGCAGTGGGTCAGCTGGGGGAATGAGCACGGGACCTGCCTAATGGCAAGAGGTCCTGTCCTACAAAAAGAGAGAAAGGCCCCAGGGGTGGGGGTGGGGACTTCCATGAAAGTCTCCACCATGTGATTTGTGTGGGTTCCAGAGTTGTTGCTGCAGAGAACTAGGACTGATTAAAGCAAACTAGGCATTAGGGAAATTTAAGTGGAGATGTAAGTGTGAGGGAGTTGCTTTTGAGGATTGCTAAGATGTAAGGCTCACCCTTAAAGGAAGGGATAAATCGTGTTCTCCCAAGGTCGCAGCCCAGAATTCCCAGAAGAGACGCTAAGACAGCAAATGCAGGCTCAGCTCTACCTAGTTTCCATCTTTCTCCTGCTAGGAGCCAAGGTTTGCAATATTGACAAGAGGCTCCATTGCACTGGTTTCATACACAGCATCACAACTGACCACCTTACCAATTTATATCATTTTTCTTAAGAAAGAGAGAACATCTTGTGGCTTAAAAATAGTTGTCATGATTTGATGAGGGTTGTGCTATCCATCATGCTTGTTCCTTACTACCCCTCAGGGACATTGCACAGAAAAATGTGTTTATCAAGTGTTTCCTCCTGTGCAAGAAAGAGGAATGCAGCTGACTGCAGGACCTGCAGGGGGAGATGGACAAGGAGTTTAGGAGAACAGTCTGCCATAGAATTGCAAATTTGGGAGTGACTGATTCACTAGGAGCTAAAGCTTGAAGTTGTGAAAAAGCAAGAGATCTTTGAGAAACAAAGTACTGGAATTGAAAACACACCAAGGAGCAAAGCCTGAGGTAGATCACACTGAGGAGTGAAGGAAGGATAGAAATCATGCTCAAGACAACTTTGTACCTCTTAAAGTAGTCTGGCACCTAGAATGTGCAGAAGGAAGGGAGGTAAGGAGGGAGAAAAGGATGGATGGAGGGAGGGAGGGAAGCCATCAGAATGATAAGGGAATTATTTATGCAGCACCTACTCTGTGCCACACACTTTGAGTACATCACCACGCTGAATTCTCCCCACAACTCTACAAAAATGATTATTCTCATGTTACAGATGAAGGTCTAACAGTTCAGAGACAGGTGCCCAAAGGTACGCAAGCAGTAGGTGATGGAGATCAGATGCGATCCCAGCCTGTTCAATCCCCCTTCCCTTTTACCGTGTTCCCCATAGGAGGAAACCCAAGGAAAATTGGTCAGAGTGTAAGGGCAGAGAGAATTGGCAGCTCACAGTGGCGGCAAGAGCAAACCAAAGTTTGTTCAAGATCAGGGCTTTTGCCCTCTTTATTACAAAATGGTTGCTGCGCCTCCAAGCATTGCATCAGAGTTCCAGTCAGCAAGAAGGGGTGAATGATTGACAAAGCTTCTCCCATTTATATTAGTGGGAAGCCTTCCTACCTTGAACCAGGCAGAATGGTATAACCAAACTGGTACGTTATTTGCAAGACAAGAATTTGAGTATCTCTTTTCACCCTGCATAGTATAGGAAAACAAGGCAGAAGGGTATTGAAATAGATGATGATCAAACCAAACTGTGGAATCTGCCACAGTGTATTTAGGAAAGTGCTAAGAGATCTTGAGTAGTCAGAAGATGTGAGAAGTGACAGCAGATAGGAACTGAATTGTGAGAGCCTTTCTTTCTCCAGACTTGACTTTCACTTTTTTTAAGAGGCCGGACCCTGGTAGATTGTCAGTCCTTTAGCTGTGACCCTAGGTTTGGTCATCGGCAAGCAGGGTAAGTATATGTCTCCAGTAGGGTCTCCTCTGCATTCTCAAAGAATCTTGTGGATAACCATGTTTTCTTACTTTCCCCATCTTATCCCTTCTTTCTCCCATCTATCTACCCATGCATCCATCCATCCATGCATCCATCTGTCCATTCATCCAACCATCCATCATCAATAAAGTATCTATTAATACTATCTAGGTGCCAGATGCTGTGCTAAGCTTGTTCTCTCTCTCTCTCTCCCTCCCTCCCTCCCGCCACTTTCTCTCTCTCATTCTTACCCAAGCTGAGCCAAGACCTTTTCCAAATGTGGGAGCCTAAGGATGAGGACTTATCTAAGATAGTTGCTATTTCAGTCCAGAACTTGAAGCTAAATATGTTTGAATGGAAAAAAAAGTTTAAAAATATAGATGTGTATTTTTCTAAAAGCCCATTAAGCTGTCAAGGGCCCTCGGTGTGTGTTTCCTTTCCCATCGTTGCTAATCAGCAAGGTATGTGTGTGCCCTAAACACAGGAGTAGCCAGCCGGCCATCCCCTCCTCCTCCCCACCTCTTTCTGCTTGTTGCTGGCCCGTACGCTCTTCCCCAGCCTTGGGAACCCAGGCACCAGGCCTGCACTCCCCAGGGAGACTGCTAGATGGAACAGCACCCCAGCTCCCCCATGGAGGCCGGGACACCAGCACTGTATATTCAGACCGTCTGGGCTCAGATCCTAGCTGCATCATTTACTAGATGTGTAACTTGGTGTGATTTATTTTTCAGGGTCTCAGCTTCCTCATCTGTAAGATGGGGACTGATAACTGTCTAAATCTTAGCGTCCATGTGAGATTAAATGAGCTGAACGTGTAAAGCACATGGAAAAGTACCTGGGTTCTTCGAAGACACTCAATATAGGTTGTCTGTTATTATTGGCGTTATTCCCAATGTTGCTACTGCCTCATTGCTCTCCATTCCTTTTTCCGAATTTAGGGTTTTAAAATAGAGTTAGGAAATAGGCCTCCAGATTTCCTTATCCAATCACATAATTTGCAGATGAGGAAATGAAAGGGAAGAGACTTTCCTGAAGCTTCCCAGTGAGTAGCAGAGCCAGACCTGGGCCCAGTGCCCCTTCCACACTGCCATTGCTTGGACCAATTCTCTGCACTCTTCTCAGCCCACCAAACATTTGCCCAAAAGTATTTAATGTTTTCATTGCTGACAAACATGCCCATTAACTCCATGCTGGTCTTGCATTACTAATGACCAAGAACAGAAACCATACGCATTGCTAATGACCAAGAACAGAAGTCATATGCTTTGCTAATGACCAAGAACAGAAGCCATATGCAGAGCTGGCTTTGCTCAGTGCCCATCACAGCGGCCACCCAGACAGAAGCTTGCAGAAGAGCTGCTTTGAAGAGAGACTCCATCGGTTGGGACACCTCAGAGCAGATCCAGAGCAGTGGCACTGGGTTCTTCACATAGATTCAAGGCCACATCTTGGACCCTCTCTCTTCCTCAACATCTCTTTTGGCTAAAAGGGAGATTGCTTCAAAGCAAGTGTTTACAAGAGATTTGAATACACTCCTAAGTAAGAATATCTAAAGCACTTTCTCGCCCTGGAATCATATGATTCTGATTCTTATTTATATAAATGTATAGCATCATTTCCAACCGGGGATAAAGGGTAGGGGACTCTGGGAGTGTTGTGGAGATTCCCACTTACTGATCTGAGCTGATTTAGGAGTAGCCCTTCCAGAAGGAGATGTGTAGTGTGTGTGTGTGTGTGTGTGTGTGTGTGTAGACACATATATACGAGGACTGTCTGGAAAGTATCCAGCCATGTAATATGAAAAATAGAGGCATGTATGGCCAGATTTTTTCTGGACAGCCCTCATATGTACATGTAAACATATATGTACATATACATGTAAAATATTTTTGTATATTATTATTTTTTGACATCTTAAACTACTATCTGACTGAGGAGCGATTGCTCCTTCCAGGGCTAGCCAATTCTTAGGGCTAGCAAAGGACTCAGCCAGTACATGCCTTTGATGTACAAACTGAACAGTCCAGAGCCACACTCCTCTCTCTGGCCTATCTGCTCCTGAAGGCACTATTCCTCTGCCTTACTCATCCCAGGGCTAGATGCCAGGCAACAAGAGGCCACCCTTATTGCCCAAAGCCCACTGAAATGGTTCCAACAAGTTAGTCCTAAACTGTTCACCCTCCCTGCCGTGCCTTTTCTGTAGAATCACCGATAAAGACCGTGACCTAAACCTTTCCCTGCTCCTGTCCTGTGCCTCCTGACCACCCTGGTGTCCCTCCTGACCACCCTGGTGTCTTTCCCGGTAGCCCTGCATGGAGTCCCAGGCCCCCCATCTCTAGCACCTGTGAGCCATAATAAACTGCGCTTTCCCCTGAGCGTCTCCTTTGTCTCTTCTTATGGCTGTTACATAAAAGAATACAAAACGAGGTACAGAAGGTCCCCAAACATCTCACTATCCCCTGACATGACTTCTGATCACTTCACTATGCCAGCTGCTTAGGAATCAAGTGGACTGGTGTCTAGTGTGCCACATGGGCCATCAGAGGTCCCAAGACAGGGTGTCAAGATCTTAGCTTTTGAGAAGTGTGCAATTTAAGCTATAAACACCGAATAGTTAAATGACAGCAGATGTAAATGACAGTTAAGACATCCCAGCACAAGACGAGATAAGGGCCAATAAGCTGCAGTCCCAGGGTGCCAGGGAAGGCCACTGGGCAGGGGTCCAGGAGATGATGGCTCTGCTGCCAGAATGCCAACGTCTTGCTCTGTTACCTGAGTAACCCTTATGTCTTGGGGAGTGGGTGGTTGGACCCCTAACTCCTCGTGTTTACCCATCAGACCCCTAATCTCCTCATCCTGTAAATACAATGGGATCTGCCACTCACTCTCTAGGTCTGCTCCCACCGTTCCGTTCTGTGGGTCTCGGCATACTGTTACCCAAGGTCAGGGCTGAGATTGGGCTTGTGGTGGAAGACCCAGGTGGAAGACTGGTGGCAGACACACAGCCTGTCCTGTCATCCCACCTCACCCTCCCACTCTTGGGGGTGCAGCCCCCTCCCCTCATGGGACAAGCAGAGTCAGGAGCATTCCCTATGGGATTTTCTGCTGCAGAAGCACACAGCCTCATGGCCTGATGCATTGGGCAAGATGAGCACACCGAGAACAAAAGCACTTTATTTGGGGGAAAGCACTCTCAGAAAAACTTGAAAAAATGATCATGCTCCCTCATTTATTTTATAAAAAATAAGGTTTCAGACACATGGTAGCGCTTTGCTGTGGGCCACTATCCTGCCGGAGACTGTGTGTGCGTCAGCGGTGCTCCCCGCAGCGGACGTCTTCTGAGATGCCTGCACCACACCCCTCATTAATGTCCAAATGGTGGTGACCTCACCAAACTCGCCTCCCTTCTGCCCTTCTTGCTCAAGCCTGCCTCAATAAAATGCACTATTGGGAGAAAAAGCTTCTTTCTTAGCCAGAGAGGCCCCATTTGCCGGTTAGGCGACTTTAGCCTGCAAGTCCCAGAACGTCCTGCTGATGGCTGCGAACACGTAGACGTTTATGACCGTATCTAACAGGAAGGCCAGAAGCAGGCAGGGGTTACAGCTATGTGGTGGCCCAATGGTTTCAGCAGTGCCAGGGCTCTTCCTGACCTTCCTCTCCACCACTCTCGTGGGTACAAATGGCAGTCATAGATCCAAGCGGCAAATCCTCACATGAGAGATTATAATTGAAAGTGGACAGGGGCTCAGGGTCAGTTCTCTTCAGGGTCAGTTCACACCTCTCTTTGATCAAGGAGGAAAATCTTTCCCAACAGGACTCCTTCCCCTTTCATTGGCCAGAATTGCATGAGGTGCCCCACCCTAGACCAACGGTAGGAACAGCAATTCTTTGTCAACTAGAACCCTGCTTCTCAATGGAGTTATCACCCTCAAGGGGGTGAAAATTGCTTCTTGTGGGCAAAAATACCATATTCTTTTTATATGTAAAGCACTGATCTACATACAGTATATAAACATATGTACAACATATCTATGGTTTTAAATTTCATGGGGGGAGCTATAAGGAATAAAGTGTCTAAAGAGGCTTATGAGGGGAATAAAAGCATTTTCTTAATGGTTGATCCACACAAAAATTAGCCCATGCATGTTTATAGCAGCTTTATTCATAATTACCCAGACTTGGGAGCAACCACGATGTGCTTCCTTCAGTAGGAGAGTGGATAAACGGTGGCATATCCAGGCAGGAGAGTATTATTCAGTGCTAAAAAGAAACGAGCTATCAAGCCATGACCCCACATGGAGAAAAGTTGAATTCATATTTCTAAGTGCAAGGAGCCCATCGGAAAAGGTTACAAACTATATGATTCCAACAATACAATGTTCTGGAAAAGGCAAAACTATGGAGAAGGTAAAAAGATCGGTGAGAGCCAGGAGCTGAGGTGTGTGTGGGATAGGGATAAATAGGTGGAGCGCAGAGGATTTTTAGGGCAGTGAAAGTGCTCTGCATGATACCATAATGATGGATCCATGTCACTGTACATTTATCCGAACCCATAGAGTGTGCAAGACCGAGGACTCTGGGCAGTAAGGATGCGTCAGTGCAGGTCCCTCCACATGGTGACATATTGAACCACTCCGGTGGGCGATGGTGGTATGCAAGGGGTGGGGGTGGTGGCTATGCATGTGTGGGACAGTGGGTATGTAGGAATCTCTGTACCTTCCCCTTAATTTTGCTTTGAGCACGAGACTGCTCTGAATATACAAAGTCTTTCTTTAAAAAGGATGAGAACCATTAACATGGAGAAATCACAGTTCATTGCTAGGGCCTGGGAACATTTCTTTAGTCCAGAAAGTCTGGGGAATAATGGCCCAATAGGCACCAACAATGTTGGCCACATTCTGCCTAGAAAGAAACATGCTATGTGGGTGAATACAGGGTGGATATGTGTGCACATGTAAAATGTCAAGGGCACGTTGATCGCAACATGCAGTCAGTGATCTGCTTTCAAAGATGGGCAGCAGGGCTGGTTAACTCCGTGGTTGAGGTGGGTTTGTAAGCTGAGGGCCAGAGCTGAATTTCTGGGGATAACAATGAGAATAGGCAAGGGGAGATAGGGGAGAGAATAGAAGATTTAAAGGAGATTTCTATGAAGCTTGGCTGATGTTAATGTGTGGTGATATCTGTGTTAAATGATCCCAAGTATGTTTTTTCTCTCTGTGTGTGTGTGGCTCCAAGATGAAATTTGTGGCTCTAGATCATAAGCATTTGGCTCCAATGAACCGAAACCACTGTGCTCAGTGAAAAACTGAGGGGACCAACCTTTTTGAACAGCTAGCTAACTCCAGGCAGTGTGAGGAAAACAGGGGTATGAGGGGTGTCTCGCATTCTTCCATTCCCAGGATCCATCTCTCATCCCTACTCCTTTTCCTCTGATGTGAGTCCTCTCCACATTACCAAACCACTGTTTCCAACCCCTTAGCCTTGCTTTTAGCCAAGTTACCAAATGGAGAAGGCCTGGGTTTAGCTAAGCATTCTTTGCTGGTGGTGGGTTGAGCTAAGGAAGATGCATTAGGACTTGGAATCATTGTGGAAATTTCCCACATCTCTCTATCCATCGTTAACTTTCACATCTTCCATTTCAGCTGCCCTGGAGTCTCGTCTTAAGGACTTTAAATGCTGCCTAGATGCTTGCTTTTTTGGCCTCTTTGGGAACCTAAGAGGTAGGGAGAAGCAGTGCCACACACATCTGAAAAACTTGAAACCTAAGGCAGGACAATAAAGTAATGGCCTCTTCTGGAATGGAGCCTCTGAAGCACCCCCGTGGATGCTCCCTGACAGGTATAGACACCAGTGTTCACATTCCTTGGCCTGGTCCCTGCAGACCATGTCAAGGACACCTCCAGCTGACCTTGTTGAAAATCAAAAGCAGGCAGCTCCAGAGAGTGGGAGTACACTCACAGGTGAGGCTCACTCTATGCCTCTCTGCAGATCAGTGGTTCTCAGGTTGTGCATTTAAACCACCTGCGGAGCTTTTCAGTCACTATTACTGCCCAGGCTCCAGCCAGACCAATTAAACCAGAACCTCTTGGGGGTGGGGCCAAGGCTTCAGGGTGTTTTTAAAGCTCCCAGGTGATGGGATATGTCACTAGCATTGAGAACTTGAACTTGTCTGTGTCTGTCGTGTATGTATTTTTTTTTTTTAGTCAGTGCATACTTTATTTCTTAAATCTTAAAAGAAATTAAAACCATTTTCATTTTCAAAAAAATTAACCCTATCTGCTCAATTCTTGCAAAAAATCTTAGCCCTTTTATTAATTAAAAAAATTCTTTTTAAAATTACATACAGGAAAACATTATATATAATGAGAAAGTTTGCCTTTTCAGTGCTGGGCATAATGAGAAATTGAGTAAGAAATTAAAATCATGTTGGTTAAGTTCTAATTTAAATAAATAGCATTTATATTTCATTTCTTTAAGTGAGGTAACTATATTTTCATGTCATTTTTGTAAGAAAAAAATGGGAAAAAATTCAAAATGAGTAACGTATCAATTGAACACACAATTTTTGAAGGGGCCAACACATACGTATTCTTGCCATGTGCTGGTCTTTAAATAGTTTTTTTATTTCTGCAGTGACTCATATGTTAGCTGTTCTGGTGGAAGCTGAGATTTTTGTAACTGCATGTTTTATACCAGATGTGGTTGCAAAAGTAGTAGTTCCTTGGATTGAGGTCATTCAAAGAAGAAAGTAGAAGAGTAAAGGGCAAGAAAACGTGGCTGAAAACAGATCTCAGCGGCATCATGCTCCCACGTACTTTGGAAAAGTTAACCAAGGGCTTTGCCCCCATTGACTAAGAGCAGCCATGCATGGCCTTTGGGTTAAGAACTTGCATAATCCCTGGCAGAGTTCACAAAGTCTTTGACTGAAGCTTTGCCTCTCGGAGCAGCAGGTGGGTGATTGACAGAAGAGAGGTCAACCTTTGACCAGACTCAAGACAGCTACGTGCTGGTAACTAAGGTGATAGTCACAGCCAGACATTCAGTTCTCTAAGCCTTGCCTTTCAATGTTATCATGGTCAGTTGTATTATTAATAAATCCACTTACCATTCCTTTTAAGGATAGCAAGGTAAAAATAATGATGATGATGATGATGATGATGATGATGATGTCTTACTATTTTAAGGCTCTACCTGGGGCCAGTGACCCTGTATTATGTGGAAGTAGCAACCCAACCACATATGTGCTAAGATCCCAAACATGGAATGACCTAACATCAGAGTCCTCTTCTCCTAAATAATAACAGTGCTCCTCACATTCGTGTGAGGTAGCAAAGGTGCTTATCACCAGAAACATTGGATATATACTTATTAATTCATATTTTTCTCCCTTGTAATTATTCTCAAATATTTGCCCGAGAATGTTGTGTCTTAAGTAGATCATAAGGCCCTCAAGCGTAGGAACCAATGCTATTGATGTTTTTCCCCAGGACATCCCTAACAGGTTGATTTGCACATTATTGGTACCTAATGAGTATAAGGCAGCCAGCCAATGTGATCGCTTGATCATTGATCATTGATACTTTGCTCTTGCATTTCATCACTGAAATTCAAAGGACTGGAGTTAGGATTATACTCAGAACCAGAGGACCTGGGATGCCAACTAGCCCAGTGCCCTTAGTTTATAGAAACAGAGGCAACTTGCTAATAAATATATATTAAAAAGGAACTATCCAAATAAATGTGTCACCAGAATGCTGCCACCCTGATCCACATTCCCTTGGAGAGGCAGAGCCCTGGTAGCGACATTCATAAAGTTGGCACTATTAAGATCTATTTCAATGGGAAAAAAAGATCTGTGCATTCTGAACTAAGGAAAGACACACTGATTCCTTTGTAACAATTACGACACTTAGAAACACAAAGGAGTGTAAAGATGTCATAGTTTTCCTTTTATCAAAATTGGACTAACTAGCTTTTAGGATGACATCCTCCAGTGTAGGTCCCTTTTATGGGGAGAAAATGAAGACACTGATATCGGTAGCCCTCCAGGAACCCCGTGAAATCAAGCAAGCCTGTATGGATGGGGCCGGAGAAGGGGTACTCCACCTTCCCAGGTGAAAATCATACTTCTCCCTCAGTCCACTGAGCTTGTTATAAAATTCTAGTTTACAGGGACCTTGATCTTTCTTCTTACAGAAAACTGGGTAGCATTTTGGATCTAGCTTCCAAAAAGAGAAGCTACTGCCTCGATTTGGGGTGCCACTTGAAGACTGATCACCTCTGTGGAGGTCTTTAGAAGAGGCCTCCCCTCATTCCCCCACTGCCCTGCAATCTCCCACCTCCCTCTCTCACCTCTGCTTCCTTGTGCAGTCACTTGCTGCTAGAAGCTGTCACTCTGGCTGGTTTCTATTTCTGCTCTCTGGTGGCTGCTTTGGCCCCGGAGGTCCTTAAGGCCCACCCACCTTTCCCCTTACTCACCCCAGCCAGCCCACCTAAGCTGGTGCACACAGGCTTCTGCACCCCCACAGACCCTTCATCAGAGCCTCCTGCCAGCCCGGAGCAGCACTGGTGGGAGAATAGTCCTAACTCTTATTGGCTAGGTGACTACAAATTACATTTATTTTTCTTTTTAAACCAATTTTATTGTGATAAACCTTATATGCAAAAAAACCCCAATACAGCCATTTTAAGTGTTCAGTTTAGTAGGTTTTGATAAATGCATATACACCCACGTAAATACCATCTCATCAAGAAATAGAGCACTTCTATCATCTCAAATAGTTCCTCCCCCACCCCCACCTCCCCACCAGCCCAGGAAACCGCTGTGTGTTTTCTGTCACTATAAACTCGTTTTGCCTGTCCTAGAATTTCATCTAAAAGGAGTCACGTAATATGTCCTCTTTGGTGTCTGGCTTCTTTCTCTCAGCTTCTTTTTGAGATTTATACACGGTATTGCAGGTATCAGCAGTTAATTCCTTTTTATGTCAAAGTAGTATCTTGTATAGATAAGCCACAGAAGAATTTTTATCTATTCATCTGCTGATGTTACATTTGGGGTTTTTTTGTTTGTTTTGTTTTCTACCATGAGGGTATTAAGAATAAAGTTGTGATGAATACATGTGTATATGTTTTCATATCTGTTGGGTAAATACCTAGGAGTAGAATTCCTGAGTCACATGGTAAAAGTCTGTTTAACTTGATATAAAAAAGTAAAACAACAAAAACCTGCCCAACTTCTCTAATGTGATTGGACCATTTAGCACTTCGCTTGGTCCTCAATTCCTGAGGCCTGTTGCTTGGTCTATTTGTGATCAGACACTGCTAGCTACCTAGTTCACAGCCATTCCCCAATCCCTCCCCCACACCAGCAGATCCCACTTACCATGATAGAGCAGAAAATCTAGATGCTTACTTTCCCACCCTCCTTTGCAGCCAGGCATGACCATGTGACCTGGTTCTGGCCAATCAGCCATCAGGGGAGATCTTCTGGGAGGTTACCGGAATGTTTTCTTTCTCTTCTCAGTTACCCTCTGTCACTAGTAGCTCAATTTGCTGTTCTTAATTCCCTCTCATCCTTATTGTTTCATGTCAGTTCTCTCCTGAATACATCTGCCAAATCATCTCTCTTAAAAACAGAGTTTTGATCAGGTTATATCCCTGCTCTCAACAACTCCCCCATCAGATGCTGAAGAAGCCTAAAAACCTACAGCCTGACATGTAAGGCCCTCTAGGATTTAGTTCTAAGGTATATTTCTTATTTTCTGCCCAGTGATTTGCTTTTGCATCCCTATGCTTGGCCAGGAGGGAATATGTGCTTTCCCTATAACTTAGTTAGGGAGGAGACTGACCTTCACTGGCCTCTCCTGTTTCCCTGTTCAAGACAGGAGCGGGTGCATGGCATGGCTGCCCATCATCATTATATGATCTGATTCAAGAAGGCTAAGGCCCCAAATGACCTGTTCCTCCTAGGTGCCATGGAGTCTGAAATGCCACCATTTGCAGAATCATAAAAGCAGGGGTGCTTATTGTTTATAACGTCCTCCAACGCAAGGGTTTATAGGACAGCATAGGCTGGAGGCAGGCAAGGTTGCCCTGATCTTCAAATAAAGATCTTCCTAAGTAAAGATCAGGCCGATTCCAATAAAGATCTTAAATGAAGATCGGGTGGGGTCCAAAGATTATGGAGGTTGGGGAAGAGGAACGTGAGTGATGAGGGAAACCGAGACACACAATGCACCTAAGCCCAAACTTCTCCTGAGCTGTATGCCATTCTGCACGCATATCTAATTCAACTTCCTGCTTGGTTCTGCTCCCTGAAAAGCTTCATTGTAAAAATAGTTAATGTTTATTTAGCACTTTATACGCGTGATCTCATTTACTGTATTTCGCTGTGTATAATGCGCCATTTTTTCCCCAAATGAGGGAAAAATAAGGATGCGCATTATACATCAGTAGTACCAATTGTGTATTTATATAAATGTTTTTGCATATGATATCCATATGCAAAATAATACCCTGGAATGTGGTCATTGAGTTTTTAAAATAAAAAAAATTTTATACATAAAATTTCTTGTACCTTGTATTATTCTTGTGTTTTGTAATTATTTGTTACATAAAATTTCTTGTACCATAATATGTTAAAAATAAATGCTAAAACCCATGGACACAATCAATAGTTTAAAGTTTATTTGGGAACAAGCGAAGAGGGGAAGGGAGAAGGGGGAGGGGGTGGGTGGGAGAGGAGGGAGGGGGAGCTAAATACATGGTGATGGAACGAGAACTCACACTGGGTGGTGAACTTACTATACAACAAGCTGACAATGCACTGTAGAATTGTATGCCTGAAACCTACATAATTCTTGCTAACCAATGTCACCCCAATAAGTCTAATAATAAAAAGATAAAAAAAATAAAGTATATAATGTGATGACTTAAAAAAAAATAAATGCTAAAATTCCTTTATAAAAAAACAAGCACCTACATATAAACAAGTAAAAATTTAAATTAAAACAGAAGATATTTTCCCTGAAAGTATGGGCCAAAAACATGAGTGCACATTATACACGGCAAAATATGGTAGTCCTCACACAGTCCCATGAAGTGAGCACTGCCATTATTCCCATTGTTCAGTTCCTTGCCCTAGGTTTATAGCTAGTGAGTGGTGGGCCCGAGGATGGAACTCCAAAAGTCATGTCCTATGAACCCTACTGACGTTCATTCATTCGTGCATGGATGCATTCACTCATTCCTTCCCTAGACATTAACTGAGCTAAGGATCGTACCATGGATCTGAAGAGAAGCAAACCAACCAACACATAGATCCTGCTAGTGAGGAACTCACAGGCTGGTGAGAGAAATACCTGCATGGACACATAGTCATTGCTGTATCACTCTGAGTACTGCAGCAGGGGGTGAACAAGTTATTCCTGCTGCCCTTGATGTATAACCAGCTCTTAGAGTTTGCCCTTCCTTGTCCAGAGCCAGCCTCTATCCACAACCTTTTGTCATCCTCCGAGATGCTGACGTTTGGGTTTTTTACTTCATCTGATACCCTCTGACATGCTTTTTCTTGTCCTTCTAGACTTGGCTGCCCTCCAGCTCCACTCGGCACTGGCTACACAACATCCTGTCAGGTCTGAGTGCGGAAAGGAGGGGCTCAGAGACCAGTCTGGGAGCCAGTTCTCCTCACAGCTCTGCCTCTGCCCAGCAGTGAGTTCTTAGACAAGTCCCTTCAACTTAGGGGCCTCATTTCCCACATTTTGCAGAAGGAAAGATAGAATTAGATGCTCTTTGAGGTCCCTTTAACTTTGGGTATTTTGTGAACCAAGCCTGACTTTCCAACATGGCGTTAGAGTAGAGAGGAAGTGGGTGAGTGGTGTCATTGCCTTGAACTTCTCAGTCAGCCTACCTTCTCTTTCCTCCCCTATCCTGGGCTTCCCTCCTGGGAGGCCTACCTTACTCCTCCAACATGGCACCCCTTTCTATCAGGTGCCCCTCTCACCAGGCGTGCTCTGGCCCCGGGTCCATCCTGGGTCATAGTCTACCAACTCCTGACCCTGAATGGTTTTCAAGGTCTACTTTACCCACATCTGGGGTCCAAATGACAGCTGAGGCCAAGAGTCACCGTGAAAGCAAAGAAACTCTAGGATTCCCAGCTCCTGGCCCAGGCTCAGATCCACTTGAGTGAGCTGGCTGCTTCCCTGACACAAGGGCCAGGACTTCCTTCCTTGCCAACAGATGACCACAGGCTACAGGAGTGAGGCTTGCTGGCTGTCACCAGACCCACGTTCACCCTTGTCCTAGGCCCCAAGTGTATTATTTAAGAGCAGTACCCCAGGAATGGGCACTGTGGCCACTTTGTCTATAGAAAAACATTTCAGGTCTGAATGTCTATGGCTCAGGCTCTTCTTTCTTCCCTTTGTCACCAAATCAGCCATGGGTCTAAAACTAGTGTCCATGCTAATGCCACCAGCTCAGCATTTTCTCCTGATGGTCCCCAGATGCTATAACCGTGGGATACTGAGACTCAGAGAGGGGAAGTCACATATCCCAGGTAATTTAGCTAACAGTGGACCTGACGCAGATTAGACTTGCATGTCTTTAGACTCTCAAGTCAGTGCACAAGACTTTTACCCCTGACTCACAGTACATATAGTCCAGGTACTAAAGGACCTGCCTCCCTTTCACAGCACACTGCCATACAGAAGAGGGTTTGGAGCTGGGATTTTGGTGTGAAATCAACCCTTGGGCTCTGGAAGAGGGCATCCTAACTGCTTCCCTGCCTGAGCCCTGGGCTTTGTCTCCTTCCTGTTCCTGCCATTTGCTGTTACAAATACTTTTCTCTCCACAGGAGGCATGTACAGATGAGGGCACAGCTGTCTTCCAAATATGTGGGCTCTTTAATCGGTCTCAGTGGCCAGGCTTCTTCCCAGGACAGCTGGCTCCCAGAATGACTCTCCTGAAGGAGCCCGTGTTCACCTTTGTATGAGTCTTAAGCATTTACTGTGCATCTGCTCTGCCCAAGGCACTGTGATAGGCCTGCCCTCTGCAGTATAAAAATAATCCCCCCAATAAACAGCTAAAATGCACTTACCACATGCAGAGGATGTGGCTGTGAACCAGAGGCAAATCCTTGCCCACTTTGAGCCTACAGTCTGGCAGCCTGTGAAACTATGATAGGGATATGAACCTTTGTAAATATGAACAGATTAAGTTTTCCATCCTTAAGGAATCATAATCAGATAGGGAAAAGGAAACATGTGATTAATCAGCAATAGTTTAATCTAAAAGCCTCGGTCCATACCCAGCCAGCCGACCCTTCGTGGCTGGGAGCAAGGACGGGGTCCCATTCCAAGGAGGGGTGGGGTGGAAGGCCCGGACCTGGACTCGGCCCACCCACATGGGCTCCCAGGCTCGGCGTGCGCTGGCTGGGGGGCCTTGAGCAAGACCTCTCTGGGTCTTGGACTGTTCCTCTGTAGGAGGGTTTGCCTTGCTTCCCTGTCAGGTTGTTGTAAGACAGACGAGTCAATACACATGCAAATATTTTTTAAACTAGATATAGCACTGAAACATAGTTATGTAGTTATTAATCTTGAGACAAAAGGACATTATCTTAAAAAATAAAGCATTCCAAGGATTCCCAAGGAGTAGAGAGTTCAGGCAGTGACAAGCACACTCAAGTGCATCCATGTCAAAAATAGCGGGACAGTTTTCCAGCTATGACCTTCGACCAGACAGGGTCAATTTTAAGTGGAATTTGCCACCACTTACATGGGGGTGATTTCCAAACTGGCTGCTGACCTTTGAAACCTATCATCAGAATTTTATCACTTTAGCTTAATCTAGATGGGGTTTTGTCACCTGTTGAAAGAAAATGCCCCACCTCGGGGAAAATGAATTCATATTCTTGGGCACAAGTTCCGACGAGGTGGTTCATCCAACAGCATCACTCTGCACTGGGAAGGTGCCCTATCCGGGAAGACAATGGTGGTCAGGACAAGCACGTCGTCTGTGCTCCCGGAGCCCCCGTCCAGTGGTCACCCGAGACTCTGAACCAGCAGCAGAGAGAGGAAGGGCAGCGCTAAGGGGCGGTCAGGGGGACATGGATGCGCCAGGCAGGAGGTGGGAGTGGGGCTTGGGATATGCTTCAGGGAAGAAGCACTGATTTTGCTGATAGCTGGAGGGGGAGTAGGAATAAGCCGTGGAGGGGTGGGAGTGTGGGTGGGAAAGGGTCCCGGCAGAAGGAACAGCACATGCCAAAGGGCAAAGGAGAGAGAGTGGGTAGGAACGAAGAGGAATCCGGGTCAGGAGGGAGGAGGGCCGGGTGGTGTGTCCGGAGGTGAGGCTGCACCGCCGGCGCAGTGCTGTCACCTAGGATTCCATGTGCGCGCAAAGCTGCTCGTCGGGGAAGGCGGGGTGGGGGGTGGGGGGTGGGTGGGTGTCTGCCAGGGACAGTCCCGGGCCATGCCCGTTGCCTAGGGGAATGGGAAATGCTCTCACTTCCTTCACTCCTCAAAGGCCTCCGGGTTGGATGGTAAATGATAAGGTCACCTATCCTTAGGGCAGCGGGAATGCGGTGGGCAGAGAAGACCTTCAGCCCCTCTCTATGATCCGGGGGCTGTGGGCACAGGCCGACATGTCTCCGAACATGAATGGGGTCATTCCTACGTTTAAGATACCTATTTCATAAATACCAGGAGAAGTCAATTGAGCTCTTACTCAGTCCCATAGCTTCTTTGTGACCACCAGCCGCAAGTCACCTAAAGAAGCTTAAGGACGGACCATTTTACCTCTGAAGGGGCAGTTAGGAAGAGCCAGGAGAAGCCAAGAGGACAGACAGCACTTTCTTCTGGGGGAAGCAGGAAGCAGTCAGGGTCTTCCTTCAGCCCAGGTTCAGGAAGGACTTAATCTACTTAGGCACCACCTGAAACCCCAACCCTGGGTCTTGTGGGGTACGGGCTGGCACTGTGGGGTCACTCAGGCCTGGTCTCCTGTTTCCTCACCCTGGCAATCGACCAGTGCTCAGCTGCCCCAGGGAATCAAGGGCCTCCTAGGAGCTCAGCTCCCCCCACCCAGCCCCAGCCTTGTGCTTCCAGCAGAGGCCTGGTATCAGAGTTAATGAGAGTTACGCATGGTTTAAGCTCTGCTTCCAGCCTAGAGTTGGCATTTCTGCTCTGGTTCTGCCTCTCCCACGGTAAGTAACTAATGAACCATCAACAAGGGGGTGATGCAATTATGACATAGAGAGCCTGGCTCCTCCACCTCCCACCCAATGAATGCCCTGCAGAACCAAGAGAGGCCTGAGTTAAACAGGATGTCCTCAGGCCTCCATGTTGGTCACATAGCCAGAGTTTAAGCCACTCCCTTCTGTGGTCCCAGAGGCCAGGCTGGCGCCGCCCTGAGGGTGAACACTGGACTCTCGAGAAATCTGCTTAGCCTCCAACCACTGCATGCCTTTAGGGAGTGCCCAGCACTGTGGCCCTGGGTTAGTTACCAAGGCTCCCTGAGCTTCTGCCCCTCAGCAGTAAGCAGACATTGCAAAAGCTGTTCTTTTAGTGGAAGCAAAAGTACTTTGTAAATCACTACACAACTCCTTGTAGAGCTGAGGCCTGGGGCATTAAGTGACTTGCCCAAGACCCCCAGCAGGCCAGTCCCAGGCCCTGCCCTGCCAACCTGACCCACTGAAGCTTGCAGAAGAGGGAGCTTTGGGCTTGCCCTTGCTCTCAGGACAGTAGAACCATTCAGGGACCATGACTCTCCCCACCCTCTGCCCTGGCATCTAAGGGTGGCAGGCCAGGAGCTCCAGATGTAGGCTGACCAGACATCCTATTTTGAATGGGACAGAAAACAACAGCACTCTCCCATTTCAAATAGTACGTCTGGTCAGCCTAGTCTCACTGGGTTAAATTCGAGGTATCAGTAGGCTAACTGTATGTACTACTTGAAACAGGACAGAACCATTGTTTTCTGTCCCATTTAAAATGGGACATCTGGTCAGCCTCTCCAGGCAAAGAGCTGGAGGCCCCTCTGCCCCAGCAGGAGTCTGGGAATGCCAGACCAGAGGGGTCTCAGCCTGGAGTCCCTGGTCCTAAGGTCTATGATGTGGTCCTAGGGGCTTGGGGGCTCGGGGGCTCAGAAACTCAAGGCATTGAACCTGAGCCTTCATGGGGTTCCAGCTAGCTCACATTGTTGTTTTATCCTGTACCTCCAATGTCCACAGCATAGCTGGGAGGGCTGTTTTGTAAGAGCCCCCCCCCCCAACCTACACCAGGCTCTTGCTACTCCAACTTGGAGTCTTGAGGTGGAATAACTGGGGAAGCAGCCTCCATTCAGAATTCCCCTCACATTCCTATAGTTGGACCAGCAACTGTGCTGTGAGGTCCTTCTGGGACAAGCCTCAGGCTGCGGTCCCCTCTGAATCTCCCAAAGCACTTAGCACAGGGCCTCAGATGAGCAGCTGCTCAATTATACTCATATTATCAATCACAGACTGTTTACATTACTACTAATTTCTTTCCAAATCTTGTCAGTGTAATTTCTAAACATGTTAGCATCCCTGTAATGGTATGCAAGTGTTATTTGATTCTCAAAATTTTTACTTGACATTATTATATCTATGGCACACTTCAATGCATAATCCACATTCTTGTCATTGTTAATGGCTATACCGGATTCCAGGGTCCCAACGTCCCATGCTTTGTGTAAGCACGCCCTGATTGCTGGGCATTTGGGTTGCCTCCAATGTTTGAACCTTATAAATAGCGCTGCTGGGCCACCTGGCCTTTCTCCCCCTCGCTCCGACATAAGGGGGGGTGGGGTGGGAGTCGGAACCTCTTCTCTTCTGCGTGCCAGGAAAGGTCTGTTCTCCACGCTGCTTCCTTGGGCTGGGGAGAACAGAGTCCCTTGTCAGCTGCTCTGTCACAGACAAGTCAAAGTCCATAAGGGAAACCAAAATCCACCAGGGACACCAGGGTCCCCCAGGGGGATCCATCAGGGACACCAGAATTCATGAGGAACACTTGGATTCACCAGGGACTCTAAAATCAACAGGGAACTTTGGAGTGTTTCAAAAACACTAGGCTTTCACCAGGGACACTTGGATGGTCCAGTGACAAATGGATCCCCCAGGGATGCCAAGTTAGGAGTGACACAGTGATTCACTAGGTACAGCAAGACCCACCAGGACCCTTCCTTAACACCAGGACCCACCAGAAGCACTGGAGTTCTTTAGGGACCCTGGATCCACCGGGGACAATAGGGTCCTCCATGGCCACCCAGTGGTGAGGGCCATGATTGTGAGACTTCTTATCTGGCCTGTGGTGCCCCAGGAATGAGAAAGGGCACTCAGCTGGCCAAAGCCTCTAGGTTCTTGACTCAGCAGGGCTCCCACGTTGAATTCTGTGCTTTGGAGCTGATCTTTTGGGTACAGTGACTGCTGGGCCATCTCATTAGACAGGGCTTGAGGGGAGACCCAATAATGTCCCTTAGGTTCCTGGCAGGTCAGTTCAAGTTTACACTGGGAATCACAGGATGTCTGAGCTGAAAGGGAAACTTTCAGTTTATCTAATCCAGAAACTGAAGGCCAGAGATGGGTAGTGACTTTTCCAAGATGACTCAGCTGTTATGGGCAGAATTGGGTCAGAAGGCTCCTGATCCCCAGACTGGGCCTTAGCGTTCTCCAGGCTCCTCATGGGAGCATATTTATGGAGTGGACTACTCGCCATAGTTAAGATATCCATTCTCCGCTAACGGATCTACATATTTACCCAATCCCCATCAAAATCACAGCAGGAATCTTTGCAGATATAGGCAAAGAGGCTCTAAAATTTATATGGGAAGGTAAAGCCAAAGCAATTTTGAAAAAGGAGAACAAAGTTGGAGACTCACACCACCTGACATTAAGACATACCATGAAGCTGTAGTGAGACAGTGTGGTGTTGGTGAAAGGGTGGGCAGAATAAAGAACTCAGAAGTGGACCCACATAAGGATGGTCAGCTGATTTTTTTTTTTAAAGATGCAAAAGCAATTCAATGGAGAAAGGAGACCCTTTTCAACAAATGGTCCTGGAATAGTTAGACATCCTATGCATACAAACTACCTAAAACTAGTTTATAGAGCTAAATGTAAAATGTATAACTATATAACCCTTAGAAGAAAATATAGGAGAAAAATATTTATAAATTTGGATTAGGTAAAGTGTTTTTAGATATAACAATAAATGCATGATCCATAAAAGAAAAAATCAATAAATTGGACATGATCAGAATTAAACATTTTTACTCACATGAAAGACACCGTAAAGAGAATGAGAAAAAAAAACCCCACAGGTTGTGGGGAAATATTTGAAGATCACATATCAGACCACAGACTTATATCCAGAATATATAAAGAATTCTTAAAATTCAATAAGAAAAGGAGCAACCAAATTTTTGAATGGGCAAAAGATTTGAAAAGATACATCACCACATAAGATAGACAGCTAACAAATAAGTACATGAAAAGATTCTCAACATCATTAGTCATTAAGGAAATGCAAATTAAGACAAGAATGAGATACCATCACATACCTATTAGAATGGCTAAAAATGTCAACAATACCAAATACTGAGGAGGATATGAAGCAACCGGAACTCTCATACACTGCTGGTGGGAACACAAAATGGCACAGCCACTCTGGAAGATAATTTGGCTATTTCTTATAAAGTTAATGATCCAGCACCACCACTTCTAGATATTCATACTAGAGAAATGAAAACTTACATTCACACAAAAACCAGTATCTGAATGTATACAATGGTATTGTATGAATCTGGGAATAACCCCAATGTCCCTCATTGGGTGAATGCATAAACAGACTGGTGGGTACATCCGTGCAATGGAATATGACACCCCTGAGGAATACAAAGGAATAAAACATCGATACATGCAACAACTTAGCTGAATTTCATATGCAAGATGCTAGGTGAAAGAAGCCTGCCTCAAGAGGTTACTATAGGGCAAGAAAAAATAATTTCCTCTCTACCCTTCTGAGTTTTGGTTGAGATCCCCCCACAGTAAAAGAGAAAAACAAACACAAGTATATACACATGGGAAGTACCCAGAAAAACCGAGTAACTCCCAGAGATGGCCAAGCCGCCACCTTAAATAACAACAGCTGAAGACAAAAGGAAGGTTTGGTTTGGTTTTTGTTCCAGGGCGGGGAGGCTGGTCATGGGAGGTTACCACAAAAAGCATGGTAAACAAGGGTAAGGCTTCTTACACAGACTTAAGTCTGTGCCTTCTCCACTCATAACTTCCTGGAGATCTAGTCACCCTCCTAGTAACAGAGGAATACTTTTACAAATGGAGGCCTCCTGTATCCACTTTAATGTCCCTCACAATGATGACTTCTATTCTGTTTTCAGAGCTTCTCCTGTGTCTACTGTGTCTTAAAATAATCAGCTCAAAATAATTCTTATGCCAAAGAGGCATATTTTTGAGTGGCATATTCTGCTATCCTACATACTGTATAATTCCATTATATGAAAAGGCAAAACTACAGGCACAGAGAGTAGATCAGAAGTTGCCCGGAGCTTGGAGTGGAGGAAGGGTCCGAGTGCAGAGGGCTAGCATGAGAGAATTCTTCCTAGTGTAGGGACTGGTTCTTTATCTAGTCAGGGGTGATGGTTGCAAGAACGTGTGCGTGTGTTAACTCAGAGGTCTGCACATCCCAGAGTGATGTCTGCTATATGTAAATTAAAAACACAAAAGCAAAGGTGACAAAGCATTTTTGTGTTATTAACTCATCTGAGTCTCCCAACAACCCATTAGAGCAGCGGTTCTCAACCTGTGGGTCGTGACCCCTTTGGGGTTCGAACGACCCTTTCACAGGGGTCACCTAAGACCATCAGAAAACACCTATCAGATATTTACATGACGGTTCATAACAGTAGCAACATGACAGTTATGAAGTAGCAACGAAAATATGGGGGTCACCACACCATGAGGAACTGTATTACAGGGTCGCGGCATTAGGGAGGTTGAGAACCACTGCATTAGAGGATCCACTGAACACTTTTGAAGAAGGAATAGATTAAGAACTATGGCCCTTGTGATGGGTACTGTTCTAGGTATAGGCACAAGGCAAATTCTTAAGCTCAGAGAGCTTCCCATTCCTCTGCAGACTGCCCCTGTCTGTGAGCCTGGAACCTTGCATCCAAGTTATCCCTTTCCTGGGGCAACGTCACCTCTTCCTGGGCCCTGGGATGCTGCAGCAGGCCGCAGGAAGCCTGGCAACAGCAGCAGGCCCCTGTATCTGGTGCCCAGACGACCCAGGTCACCCACAACAGGCGAAGAATTTGGTCCAACCTCTGCAACAGAGAAAAGAGACCCTCTTGGTATGGCCCACATTCTCTGGTTCATGCCATTTCTGCTGTGAATTTGCCTTTGTCTCTCAGGATTCAAATCAACCCAAATGTGGGCAGGGGTGGGTGGAGGAGGGGAACGGAAAAGCAGGAGGGACTAGGTGAATGGACCGGAGTGGTGGGTGGGTAAGCAACAATAACACATGCCGGGCACTTTCCCAGTTACTGCTCACATGTAATGCTTTGAGTCCTCAACAGTCTGATAAAGCAGGTGTTTCTCCTCCGTATAAAGGTGACAGGATGGAGTCCTAGGCAGGCTAAATGACCTACCTGAGTCCCACAGCTGGGAAAGGACTGAACCAGGCTTCTAGCTCTTCTTTGGGACGCCACAGCCTGTGCCCTTCCCTGCCCTCTGCCTCCATGAGCCACAGGCAAGGATTCAGGGGCAGGCCTCATGCTCCCCTCACCCCCAACCTGGGGGCTCCAGGAAGACCGAGTGGAGATGGGTGCGCAGAGGGCCAGGTCTCACCCAGAGTCTGGGTTTTCAACTTGCATGGCTTCAGGCAAAGAGAATTTCAGCATATCTACCTCCTGTCCTTCTACAGTGTGCTAAGAAATGATCCAAGGACCTGCTAAAAGCTGCGCAATGTGCCTGAAAAATCTGTTTCTGAGTTGGCCCTTGGACATACAATTTGGAGACCCTGATATTCCTGTATGCAGACCTGACCTTGAGTCTGGGTCCAGAGAGAACATGAGAGGCATCAGGTCAGGGCTTCTCTAAGGGAGGCACTGCTGGGAGTGAGGACCGGGCTGGACATGTGGGTGAAAGGGAAAGCCTTGGGTGCATGCAGTCTTCTTGAGGCCCTGCCAGGTGGCTGGGGGCTCAGAGGCAGCTGAGGGGCTCCCATCTGTGTCCTAGTGTATGAAGCCTCTGGCTGAGCTCATGGGATAACAGCAGCCTCTTGGGCAAAGATCTCCTTTCTAGCAGGGAGAAAAGGGTTGGGGATGAAGAAAGTCTTGAGGGCAGGATCTCAGGCAGCTGATTTCCTCAGTGAGACAGAATAGGTGAGAATCAATGTTGGGGATGGGGTGGGGGTTAGAGAAACTGGCGATACGTGTTGACTGTGAAGAGCTATGGAGCTTGGTGACCAGAAGCCTAAGACTGGCAGGGCAAGTGAGGTCAGGAAAGAGAAGTGGGAACTCTACTGGTGGCTGGGGCTAAGGAGCAGATCTTCATACCCCACAGAGATGAACCCAAAAGGCAAGCTTAAGGTGCGAAGGGGTTGGAGAACTTGTGAGATGGTCCAAACCAAGAGGAAACAGACAGAGTCCCTGCATCATGATCTGGGTGCAAAACGGGGGTTTGGTCATGGTGATCACAGGGCAATTCCAGTAAAGCCACCTTGGGGCTGTGCATCAGGGACTAGAGCCAGAACTGACACCACAGCCTGGACTGGTGGTGCTTGGGAATTGGGGTGAGGGAAAGGGGGATGGGGCTGGGGGTGACAGGACATGGCTAGCTGGGAGGAACACCATGGGTTGGGAGTTGTGGGGAGCATGACTTTGGAACCAGGCATTAGTAGCTGTACGGACTGTGCAAGACACTGCCTCTCCCAGGTCTGGGTTTTCTCTTCTGTAGAGTGGGGATGGGAAAACCAGACTTGAAAAGTTCTTGGGAGCCTTAAATGTAAAGTGCCTAGTACATACATAGTGGGTGAGGGGAAGAGAAGGGGTCTGACTGCTCAGTTACTGTCTGTCACAGATGCAGAGTGAGGAGAAGACTAGTGGTTCTCAGATGGTTGACTGAGCATCACGATCGCGGGGAGGGGGAGACACCTGTCAAACCAGTTTGCCGCTACCCACTCCTGGAATTTCTGAGTAGGTAGCTCTGGGGAGTTCTGAGAATTTGCATTTCTAACAAGTTCCTGTATGTTCTTACTGCTCCCTGAGCTATGGGCCTGAGGACCATACTTGGAGAACCACTGACACTATAAACACAAGCATGTGGGCTCTCGAGCCACTCCCTTTTGAGTGGTGGAAAATTCTGGTTTCTTTTGTCTCTGAGACCTTGAACAATTTACGTAACTATTGTATCTCAGTTTCTTCACCTGTGAGGATAGGTTGTACCTTAGGATTGTTGTAGGGCATTTTAAAGATCCAAAACATGAGTAAATGTTTGAAGTACTTAGAAGAGTGCCTGATAAAACGTAAACACTCAAAAATGTCAGCTCTCAGCATAAGCTAGACTTCTAATTGAAAACATACTTCATCTCATTTCGTTGTCAAAAGACCCTTCAGAGCTTAATAGTGTCACTTTCACCATTTCCATTTTACAGATGAGGAAACACAGGGTCAGAAAGATGACGGACACCATGCAACTCATCAGAACCCGAACTAGAATCTGAACCCAGGTCTTCCAGTTCTGCAGTTGGGGCTCCTTTCAAATCAGGTCGCACTGCTTTCTGGAGCCTGGTCCTCTTTCTTTAAACTCTAAACCCTGAGAGTGGGTGACAGGGCCCTTAAAGCCGAGTGCAGACTCAGTCCACTGAGAGTGGGCAGGGCTGAGTGCAGAGAAAGAAAGAGGGGAGGGGGAGGCTGGGGAAACTGTCTGTCTGGGAACCTGGCACAGAATTCCTCAGGATACACCGAGTGGGCATTTTTGTGTCTTCAGAGGGCAGCTATATGGGGTGACTCAACATCTTGCCCACGTATCCCCTCTTTTCTCTTGGCTGCCATAGGTGGCTGAAGTCATCAGTGAATGATGTGGCAGGTGCAAACAGATCGCATCATGCACTGATGGTTTACACAGCCCTGGAGGACATCCCTACTCCCAGCCTAATATGGACAGAAAATCTAGCTACCAGACTATAGCATCACAAACACTGCAATCCTTTGCTGGATGAATCAGAGCATCCCACTCACCCACATGGACCACAGTGTTCCACGAGGAGTAAGGATCAACAGCAGCCAGCAAGCCGCTCCATGGTGGGCGAGGGCCCTTTGCATCCCCCAGTCCTAATTGTGGTCAGATGCCCCGCCTTCAATACTATAAACACCGGAGGCAGGGGGACCGGTCAGCCCAAGTCCTCACAGCTGCCGCAGAGAAAACTGACCCACGCCTAGCCGGCATGGATGACTCTCATCGCACAGCCTGGCTGCTCCCCTAAACTCCTGTCTCCTACCTGGCAGTCCCTCAGACTCCCCAGATTTACCACCTTCAAACCTCCTCTCAGTGTTTTCTTCCCTCAAAGTTTGCTCTTTCTCCCGTCCCCACTTGATGATAGCATCCACTAAGCACCCACTCCAGAGGCTCTAAGAGGACCCAAGGTATAGATCCAAATGCAAAGTCCACTCCTAAAGCAGACAGTGGCCCTGAAGTGGGGTACACAGGGTGTCCCCTAGAAGCACTTGGGATATCCTTGGCAGCCACCCCGCTATTCTGCCCTCTTGCTTCAGGAATGTCTACTCACCCCTGCTTGGTTCCTAGTTGCCCTGGCCCTGGGCTGCCTCTTTCTGAGGGGAGTTGCCTGGGGCTTGTAAATTCATCCTGATTTTAAATGCCAGGCTGTACCTATATTAGGTAAACTCCAAGCCATTGTCCCTGAACACACGGCCCACAAGTCATTCTGCCTGCCCCTTGTCCATTTCTTCTATTCATTGGCTTAGTTTCAACAGCAGGGTCTGGCTCACCAGCCACGATTTTGGGGTGAGGGACAAAAAGTAGGGAGGCAGAGGGGTCTGCTGACAGCTGGAATCCTAGACGAAAGCCTTCATTCAGTCTGATAACCGTTTGATTGCGTTGACCCCCACTTGCTGGTGTGCTAGAAGAAAGAAGTGCTTTCTCCCACTCCCCGCCTCCCCTCATTGAGCACCCCAGTGCTGCTGCAGGAGGGGCTAGGGTGAGGGTGTGGACGGGGAGGAAGGAGAATGCACACGAGAAACTGAGGAATTAAATCGTATTCCTGCTCTTCCCGTTCCCACAGCCGTCAGATTTCCGGCAGCCTTTCAAGTCGATGCTGACCGACACAGTTAACTTCAGATGGAGCAATGGAATGATCTGGAAGGCTTCCACTTGTTACAGAGAAAAGGAACGCACCGTTCAAATTTCTTAGCTTCCTGTTTTTTTGTTTTTTAATTTAAGAGATGCGGACTATTAAAATGTTTCCTCCCAAAAAAGTCTTTTGACAGTTCTATAAAGGTAGCCACATTTCAATCATGTTTGTCATAATTGGATGTAGATGTGCATTTCGTGTACTGCAGAGTATAATGTAAAGGCAGGGCCACCTTTGTGGTGAACATTCTCGACTCATCCCTAGAAAAATGCACTCTGATGATACATGAAATCTGCATCCATGGTGGTATGGGGGCCAGCGGGTATTGGGTCCTCTGCAGCCGCCTAGCCATGGTCACTGGGCTCACAAACTTAAGAACCTAGCTCATAGTCACTAAGAATGTGAGTGAACTTGAGCAAATCTGAGCCTAGGGTCTTTCTCATTTGTGAAATGTGGAGCCTAGCTAGACTAGAAGATCAAAGGGGTCTCTATTCTGATTACACATGAGTACTAGGATGTGTGTGTGTGTGTGTGTGTGTGTGTGTGTAAAGTTACCAAATTTAATAAATCATAAAAGTGCTAGGCTGTGTCCATCGCTTTCCAACTGAACCCTCCGACGCCCCTCACCAACACCCCTGCTCGGCCTCCTTATGGATTTGTTTAACTCCATGACAGCGCCCTTTCTGAGAAGGAGTATCCCCCAATAGAACCAATTTCCCCTTAACAAACCTTTACACATATTGTAGAAACAATTTTTTGTTTCAGTGGAAAACTATGCATTGTCTATAGCACATCCTTCCTGTTTATCCAATTCTTCTGTTCATTGTCTTTGAGCCGCTTTGCAATGCTCTATAAATTGTACGTAACTGACAGGTATATAAATTCTGTCCTGATAGAGATTTAATTGATTTCCTAAAACCAGTTTTATCTCCATTTATCTGCAATTCATCTTCATCTCAACATTCTTTTGTTTTGTTGTTTTTGTTTTTAATTTTTATTTATTTTTTTAATTCATTTTTATTGATAGACTTTTTGGGGTGACATCTGTTAGGAAGAATTACATAGGTTTCAGGTATACAATTCCACAGTGCATTGTCAACTTGTTGTATAATAATTTCACCATTCTTTTACTCAACATAAATTTGTGTGTTTTTGACTTTTCCTTTGAAATTTTGCCTGGTTCCTATCATGAAGAAAATAAATTCCTAAATATGCACAATGTTACATCTGTATGTGAGTCATAATTTTATCTTTCTCTGAAAACTCTTTTAATAATATATTATCTTTTCCTAACCTTTAGGAGACTATTTCTATTTTTACCCCATCATTTGAATTTTGTTCTACTTCAATACTCCCCTATCCTTACCCATCACCCTCTCTCACTCTCACCCTCTCCCTACCCCATCTACCTCATTTGTTGCTCCTTCTAGATTCTTCTGTTCTTTTCCCCTAGACTTGTACAGAATCAGCTTGAACCAACCCAGGCACTGCTAGAAACCAAATGTTTTGGGGTTTGTTATTTTGGAAATTTCAGCTTCAGTGCTTAAGAAATACAGCCTGGGCATGTTTTGGTATTTGGGATCATGTAAGGGCTGCCTGTTTGGTGCCAGGAGACAAAGACCATAGTTAGCATTTCCCTAGCTTTGGAAGGCACTTAGGGCCTACATCTGTTCAGATCATTCGTACGATGTTCATTGTACAAATAATTTAACACTTCATTTCCGATTTTTTCACTTTACAATAAAGAGGGTTTCATATTAAGGTGGATCTTTGTTACCTTAATGTTTTGGGTTTTTGTTGTTATAGTTGTTTTTTAGTTAAGGCTTTACTTAAGAACTATAAAACCCTAAATATGACTTTACCAATATATTTAGCTGCTTATTTGGGTGTACACATATGTGTGAAACACACACAGTAGATAGAGGAAATGAGAACATGCCCCAACAATTTGCAAAGTGCATGAACTGTGATATTTACATTTATAATTTCCATTTTTTTCAGCTGCAGGTTTGAGCCCCAAATATTTACTATGGAGTTGGGTGGGGGAACCCAAGTTCATGGCTTTCCTGGACCACTGGCAGGGTGGGAGGCTCTCTGTGACTTGGACAAGCTAATTAGAGATACCTCGTGTACTCTTGGTCAAATTCATAGCCTGAGGAGTTAAGAGAGAGGACAGGCATGAGTCTCACTTGTTGGACTCTTTTTGTTTTGTTTTGTTTTTACTCTTCTTTACCGTGGTGTGGACAAGGTACATTTTCATCCCAAAAGTCATGGTTCCAATGGTACAGTTGCTTAATGTTCTCAGATCTCCTGCCAGAAAGCATGCTGCTACATCAAAGACAGGAGGAAATAATATGTGTGGTATGCAGTTTATGGAGGAACATTTTCTTCTGAAAATAGATAGAGGATGGATCACAGATTGGGCCTAAACATAGACTCTGTGGGCCTTGAGGAAATTTCTCTGGTAGCTCAATGAGAACTGGGGAGGCCATTTCAACATTTTATGAATGAAGTTCTTCATTAACATGTTTTATTAGAGAAAAACAGGCTTAATCTTAGACCAATATAATTGTAGTACCAGAGGCATTAATGCAATTTTGAGGCATCATATCACATAAAAACACGGTGCTACGAAAGACTCTAATTTGTTAAGCTCTGCAGGCCACCAGATGGTACATTTACACAGAGAAATCTTTCCCTTGAATGGAAGAAAGTCTGTGATGTCATAGGCAGGAGAAGTCATGCATGCTCACAACCTTGTTTGGGATATTGACATTCTTTGGAGCCAGCAGAGGAAAAAGCCCAGCAGGTAGGTACCCGGAGAGGACGTGCTAGGTTGCATGGGTCCTGGTATTGCCTTCTTCTGGAATTGTCCCTCTGGTGCTGACAGAGACTCAGGAAGGGGTGACTGGAAACTCCTGGCCTCTGGCAACCCCACTAATGGCTTCATACAGATCTCATTTCCTCTGAACCCACCAGAAGCCCCAGTGGGAAACCATGGATCATTTCCAACTCACCCTTCTCCCTCTTACTCTGCCCACATGAAACACCACAGATTCCAGCCCTGATAGTTCCTAACCCTGTGATGACTGCTGTCTGAGCTCCAGTCTTTATTTCTTTGGCTGAATAAGCAATAGATTCTGCTTGGATCTCTCTCTCCCCTCCCTATTCTTTCCCTTCTGACTTCAGGCTGCCAGAGAGGTTTTCTTAAATGTACATTCTATCATGTCTCACTCTTACAAAGAAATCACTGCCTGCCCCAGCAATGGAAAAAATCAGCCCTAGATTAAAGTTTATTTGGTCCCACCCAAAAAGCTTGAAAGCAAGTCTCACAAGATTGAACTGCTTCCAGGTAACTTAATTGAGTCCCAGAATAAAGCTCAAAAATATTTAAAGAAAAAAAAATCAGCATTCAACAATGTAAAATTCACATTATATGGCGTTCAATAAAAAATCATCAGACATCTAAGAACGAGGAAAATAAAATCCATAATGAGAAAAAAAAGCAATCAATAGAAACAAACAGAAATGACACATCTAAAAATAATAGATAAGAACATTTTTTTAGAACCTATTATAATATCCTCCATATATTCAATAAGGCAGAGGAAAGCACGAGCATGTTAGAAGAAACATGAAAGATACTTAGTTTTTAAAAAGACCCAAACCAAACTTCTAGGGATAAAAAAAATTAAAAAAGAAAAATTACAATGTCTAAGATGAAAAACTCACAGATGGCAATAACAATAAATGACACACTGTGACTGAAGAATGAAAACAGAACATGAGCAAGCTAGAGGACAAGTTCAAGCAGCCTAATATAATATATATGGGAATAATTGCAGCCCCAAATTTCAAGGGTTAGGAAAGGATGACCGAAGCAAGATGTCAGTGGTGTTCCTCCCACACCTGGCCTCCCTGTAGAAGACAGTCTCCCTCTATGAACTGCCGTGGAGTGAGGCCTCAGCGGTCCTCACAGCCATGGTGACACAGGCTGGCGAGGGCAGACGTCGGAGAAGGTGGAAGAAAGAAGGCATCTGGGTGAGAGACTGGTTTTGTCTTCACGTCCAGGCAGGACTGGCTGCTAGAAAAGTGCCCACAGGGAGAAAAGTGGGTAGAGTGACCACAAGAGGTGCCAGGTCCGCATGGCTCCCACGCCAGTGGGAGACGTGGGTACTGAGGACAGCACAGGGCCACCTCTGCATGACCATGGTCTTGGTATTGTTTCCTATTACTCAAACTTCTCAATAATGCTGTTAGGATGAAGAATGCTAGCAAGTGGGGAGTGCTGGGCCAGATTTCCCTCAGGTCCGCTTGTGAGCTCAGGCCCAGTGGAGCGCAGTGCTGCCTAGCTCGTTCCAGCGGAGCTGGTCCACCCCCACCAAAGCGTGGCCGTGCGCGCAAAGCCAGACGCTAGCTCCCCGGAGCTTCCTGCCACGGTGCCGGCGGTCATGTTTGTACCAGTGGGAACCATCATGATTGTGAGGGGCGCATCTCTGGTGCTTGTCGGTGAGCACATGACAGAGTCAGACAGGTGGGGAAGCAGGGCAGCCAGACACCTGAGGGATGAAGTCACAGCCAATGGGGCAGAGTTGGACCAAGGAAGCTCCACCAGGCTGAGGTGAACTGGTGGTCCCCTGGGAAAGTCCTCCTTTTGGGAGAGGAACACAGGGCTAAGACTGTCGTGTCCTGTGGGGCAAAGAGCTCAGGACTCAGAGCAGCACTTCTGAAGTGTTCAGTTATTTTGGGCAATGCCTGCCCAGAAGTGGATTTCAGGGTCTCACCTCAAAGATGCCTGCCCGTAGTTCCCTACACTTGATAGCACACGGAAATCTCTGTGTAGGTGAATGACAGTGGGATCCAAGAGGATCAGGGACACTTTCCCAAATGTATCCAGATGGCAGGAATACACATGTCAAGGATAGGCGAGGCGCCTCGTTTCTTTTCCTCTCCTACTGTTGCTTCCAGAATAGAGCAATCAGCCACAGTCCACCAGACCATAAGTACCCCCAAACTGTCTGAGCATCCCACTTCTTCCTAGTGCCACAGATCTGAGCCAGATTCTCTGTTCTGAGCCTTCATTTTCCCATTTCTCCCTTCCACTCACTCCTGAGAGTTATCTTCCTGCAAATCACAGCTCCCTCTCATCACAGAACCCTTAATTTTCAGCCTGGAATTCTCTATGAACCCTTATGTTTTCCCTTAGAATAGTGATATGCATTCATATCTGTTTCCCCACTAGCCTGCCTTAGCCTGAGTGCCCCAACAGGAAGTGTTAGGGGTGCACACTTATATGCTACTGCTTTATTAGGGGGTGAGTTCTTAGGAAGCAAAAGCAAATGAAAAGGGGGGATGAGATAGGAAGCCCAAAGGCCCAACATGAGATTTACTACTGAGCTGGACCCCACTAATGTGAATAAACTACTTACTTGATATTGGGGTCCACCTTCCAAGAGGTGTATGAACCTCTCAGGACAGTCCATTCAGGAGAAAGGAAGAGGGAAGAATGTGTCCATTGCCTCCTGTCTCTGCTGGTCAAAGGTCTGCCTAACCTTACCCTTTCGGGTTGTGCATATGAAGCCCATTAATGGCATCTCACACCTCAGAGGAAGCACCAAAGCCCCGAGGCAAGGGGGAGAGGTATGCCATGCAGGAAAGAGGTAAGGGGCTTGCAAGATGGTGCCTACTGGAAGTTGGGAGGAGCTGCTGCTGAGCTGGTCACCTCAGACACAGCTGGAGCACAAGGGGTAGCCCAGGGCCACCGCAATGGTGCCGCTTAGAGGGTGGAGGTCACCCATAAGAGGTGTCTCATGTACACTCTCTTCCTGCACCCACCACATGCAGAGTGTTCCCAGAAAACATGTGAGGAAGGGTAGGTTCCCACAAAGGACAGTCTGTATAAAGTGCTTGGCCTGGTACTTTGGAAGTGCTCCATAAACATTAGCTACTCTTATTACTATTATCATCCACAATGTCCAGCTGACTCCACCTCTCTGATAGAAAGAAAGGTGCTTTTAGCTCCTCTCCCCAGCCCCCCACAGCACTGTTCCTCACCCATGGCAGACGGTCCTCTCCCAAAGGCCATTCCCCTCCCCCCACATCACCCCAGTAATTCAGGCCGTGGAGCTGGTCAAGGGAAGAGAAAGTGGGCCTGAGGCGAGGCAGGGTGGGGCTGTGCTGGGAGGTGGAAGCCCTCAGCTGCCTTCTGCCAGATGACTTCCCCGCCCGCTTCTGCTTCTCTCCACTTGGTCAGCAGACGTGAACCAACACCGTGGGCCCCCAGCCAGCTGCCCCGGGCCAGGACCCACCCACGTACAGTGGTAGTTCTGAGGGTGCAGAGGCTCTTCCTCAGACGGAGTGCCTCAGGGAGGCAGGAGCAGCTGCTGGAAAACACCAGGAACTTCCATTTAGGAGCCTGCACTGAAGCATCTCTCCCTCATTTCCTCGTGCTTGATGCAGACCCTCCCCCTCTCCCTCCTGGCCTCGGTCTCCACCTACCACCCTGAGTCGGGAACTGTGGAGGCCTGCTGGCTTTGAACAATTCAGTGGTTCCAAGTTGGGGCCTAAAACAGAGTCAAGCTCCCCAGAAAAACAGGTCACTAGTAATGGGAGGTGCAGAGTTGGGACTGTACCCCCCCTTTCCACCCCCCAGGAGCAGAGTGGCATGGCCTTCTCCACTCCGGAAGCCCACCCAGTAGCCTGCACCAAAGACCTGCTGCAGACCTGTCCAGAAAAACCCAAGAGGAACATCCTGAAAGTTTGGGCCAGAGCGGGTGCAGCACAAGAACTTTACATGGGATTCAAGGTTAGCAATACGTTGTGGAGCGAATGCGTACTGATGTTCGTTAAAGTTACAGTTAAATAATGGGGTCCCTTTAGCTCATTTATTTGTTCGTTCATCCACCCAATGGATCAGCACTAGAAGCCAGAGACATGACCAGGAGTCCAGCTGCAGCAGGACGGTCCACGAGAAGGAAAAGACCTGCAGTATGTGGGGAAGGAGGAAACTAATTTGTGCCTGAGGGAACCAAGAAGGAATTGTGGAAATGAGCTTTTTGAACTGGGTTGTGAAGGATAAGTAAGAGTTTTTCTGGAGGAAAAATGTAGGGATTGTGAACAGGGTTGCGAGGGTATAAAGGAACATATGTTTATTTATTATCATTCCATAAAATTTTATTAAAACCCAACTAGGTTCCAGGTAATTGGGTTAGGTGTCAGAATACAGAGATAGCAAGGCAGACATGATCTTTCTCAGGGAAAACAGAAATTAAATAAGCAAAAACCACAGAGATAGCTAGAGTTACAACTGTGCCACGTCTGTGAAAGAGCAGAGGAAGCGAACTGAACAGGAATGGGGTGAGCGAGGGGCCCTTTTGATCTGGGAATCAAGAAAGGCCTCCCTGAGGAAGAGGTGGGATCAATCAGGCGAAGCATTCTGGAAGGAACATGCATGATGGGCCTGAGCTAGAAAGAGGGTAGGGTCCAGAGCATCTGATCATATTCTGGAATAGACAGGGCCCACAGGCTTGAAGGAGGCCGGCAGAGTGAGATGGGGCAGGACGAGAAGGCCTTGACCTTCATCCTGACAGCAAGGGGAGTGAGGTCATGAGAGTTGCATCATGAAAGAGACCCCCCTGGCTGCTGTGTGGGACATGGAGTGGAGCAGTGATGGATGTGGAGACCAGTTAGAGCAGCGAGTCTCCCCGCCGTAAGTTAGAATGAACTGTGGAGTTTTTAATAAGGATGATTGGGGCCAACTCTCAGAGATTTTTTTCTTTTTCTTTACTTGGCTTGGAATGAGGCTTGGACATTAGTAATTTTTTAAAAATTCTGCAGGTGACTTTAATAATTTAGGATTGAAGACCTTTGTGTTAAAAGGACATTGCTTTAAAAAGAAAAGAAAAAGGATAGTATTCTACTCCAGGTGATAGAAGGTGGTGGCTTGGCCTAATGGTGATGGAAAGGAAACGATGGGTACTTTTAGGAGACAGAATAGTAATAACTCTGACTGCCAGCTTTCTGGTTTGGGCAATTCACTGAGAAATAAAGCATTGGAGAAGTACAAATTCTCCATGACATGAATTCAAGTTTGGACATATTGAATGTAAGTTACCTACAAAGCCATCTAAGTGGACAGCAGGCAGGTAATGCAGACCTGGAGCTCAGAGAAGTTTGGGCAAGAGGTGTACATCTGAGAGTCATAGGTGAGAAGTAGTGTTCGAGATGTGGCTGGGATTATCTAGCAAAACGGAAGCCTGTGGGGTGGGAGAAGAGAAGAGGGCCTAGGGCTGGGCCTGATGTACTCCCGTGTTGGAGGCTACGCAGAGAGATGAGTTGGCAGCCGAATCTATTCATGAGAGGCTGGGGAAAGTCTTGAAGCCCAGAGCAGTTAATATTTCAATGTTCATGAAAGTGAAAAAAAAAGGAGGTCTGAGAAATGTTTATTTGGAGCATGAATTATAGGCGATAAGGCTGAGCAAGGGCTTGGGTGAGCTTGCAGATTTTTGAGAAGCCAGTGAAGGATGGGCAGATTCAGAGTAACCAACTCAATAGGAAAACTGAGGGGCTGGAATCAAACTAAGGGATAAGAGTTTCACTTCGTAGAGGACTTCGTAGAGGATTTGGCCTCACGGGCAATTTTGAGGCAGGAAGGTGATACATTGGTTCTTAATAGTCTTACCCTGGGGCAGGGTGGGCGACAGCTTGGCTGAGAGAGAGAAGGGGTTTGAGTAAAAGAGCCAGAGGCCTTGGCAAGAGTCTCAAGAGAGGATGGTGATTTAAACTGAAAATTGAGAGTAGTTCTGAGGAGAAAAAATTGGATTTAGGAGAGAGCTGAGCCATATTACAGGTTTCCCAGTAAGCCCTCCTGGTTGTGGCCCAAGGGGACACCCCTCATGAGGAATCAAGCTGGGGTGTTGGGTATTTTAAACACTGGGAGAAAGGACACTATGGAATCTCCCCAGTATGCAGGAGTAGCTGTTTTTCGTCTTTGTGACCTGAGCACGCCCAGGGGTGGGGGAGCCTCTAAGAGGTGGGTGGGGTTGTAGGTGGGCCCAATTTTTCAGGGAAGGTGGGGATTTTCACATAGCAAAAGGAGCTTTAGGAAAAAATGCAGATTTTTGAGAAGCCAGTGCAGAGTGGGCTGATTCAGAGTAACCAACTCAGTAGGAAAACTTAAAAGGTAGAGGAGGAGGAAACAGGAAGGAGAGAGCTGCTGGGTGGAACCGAGGTGGAGGCTCAGCCACAGAGCTGAGTGACAGGGCACGAGGCCAGAAAAGTCAGCTAAGCCGAGGGCTTGTGGCTGGGTTGGGGGCGGGCCTGGGACGGAGCCATAACCACTTACTTGCATTTATATAGCATTTGACAACAGGAGACCTTGTCCACGTGGGTTCTATTGTAATTTCACAACAGCATGGAAAGGCAGACAGGGTGAGGGGTTACAACCTTCACCCCGACGTTGGAGGGAAAAGAAAGAGGCTCAGGGAGTTCCCTGGTGGTGTAGTGGCTTAAGGCTTCGGCGCTGGCACTGTCAGTGCTGCAGCCTGCGTTCGATTCCCAGTCAGGCAGCTGCCCACATGCCAAAAAGAGAGAGAGAGAAAAAAAAAGAGGCTCAAAGAATTCAAGGGGCTTGTTCAAGAATATGCAGCTAGTCCATGGCTGAGTTGAAGGGTGAACCCCAGGCACCCGAGTCCAGGCCAGAGCTCTCTTTGCTTCACCATGCTGCCTAAAATCAGCAGGGTGCAGGCCTGAAGGACCCACTCCTCCAGTGATGCAGATGGACAAGAGAGAGTACCTTCTAGTCTGAAAAAGGAGAAAAAAAAGAAAAGAATCCCAGAAGTTGAGCTCTGGAGCTCACTTAGGAGAAAGGAAGGGAACGGTGAGAGTAATTATGAAGATGCAGGTGGAACCCAAGTGTGGGGACCCAGTGGAATCTCTCCAAGGAAGGACAGGAACCCAGAACCTGAAGTTGTTAGGAACTCCAAAGGCGGTCTATCTCCCAGTACCCCATCCCCCAATCTCTCTCTGTCAATCTCTCTGGAGTCTCTGGAGTCTGTCTCTCTGTGTATGTCAAGCTCTGTCTCTTTCTCTCAGGCCTTATCTCTTCCTTCTGTCTGCACATCTGCTTCACCATCTCTTCACCAATGTTTTCTCGGCTTCCATGTGTATCAGTGGGGGGTAGAAGTGGGTCCACCCCATGGCTCTAGAGATCGTGTTACAGCTCTATCTGAGAACAGATCAGACTGTTACTGGAAAATGGGGTGTCCTCCTCCACACGACGTCCAGGTTCTTGGTATCTCGAGCAAAGAATTGAATGTGACACACACAAAAGTGGTGAAACAAAAAGATAGAGGTAGGAGCGGCTCGAACAAGGAGAATGGCTCAAGAGCCTCAATCAATGAGGCTCTGGTACTTTTATTCTCTTCTAAGTCTTCAGGGGAGACACTTCTGGGTGTGGGGTCTCTTGATTGACAAGTCTGATTGACAAGGGGCTTATTACATAACGCCTTCTGACTGCGCATGCCCTTTCCCAGAGTTCAGTCTGTTGTAATGATGTTAATGAACTTCCGGGTGTATGTATGACATTACAGTGATGGTGTAATGAGGCCCAGGTGAGATGAAGGTCTCTCACTGCGCAGGCGTTAGGAACTGGTCCAAACTAGTGGGCTTCTTGTGCCCCATAACTTCCCTGTATTTGCCTGGAACTTCCTCCTGTCACTGCCTAGCCTGGGGCAGGGATTACTAGTGAGAGGGTGGTATCAGGGTGGTGACTGCTCCAGCAGGGCAAGTCTCATGGGAGGGGTCCCAAGATCCCCCCTATTCTACCTGGCTTCCTCACATCCTCTTGAGTGATGTGATCCTCACAAATCTCCGTGGGAAGCTGAGGGGCTGGAGGTCTCATCTTCTGTATCTGCTTCCTGGTGAAGATGGTCATTGTCCCTACCTATTGGGGATCCACGGAGCTCTCACCCTATCTGTTCTATAAGGGGAAGGGGTCTCGAGATCCGCCATGTTGATTCTTTGGTTGAGATGGGCTGGAAGCCTTGTTGGGGCACCGCTAGTATCCTGATGGTTTCTAGATTAGGAGAAATTAATTCGATTAGTAGTTTAAAGGCATTGATCAGAGAAATAGGTTTTAAAGCCCTTGTCACTGGGTGGTTTCAGGGTGGAAAGTCTGTTGCTCGGGGTGAGGAGCCAGAGAAAATTGATAAGGAAAGCGATCAAGACTTTGGACTAGGAAAAAAGTGAAACTGAGAGTAAAGAACAAAGAAAAGGAGACTTCAGTGAAGTGGGGGGACAGCTGCTCTGTTTGGCCCATATCAAGACCACTAACAGAAATCTCCTAGAAAACAGGACTCGATAGGCCTAGGGAGAGCAAACACAACTGCCACCCCATGACTCCTAGAAAAGGAGGTCACTGTGAGCTGGGGCCTGAGAACTGGAGTCCACAGCAGCGGGTGTAAGAGACTGATGCTCTAAAGAAGAATCAACCCCTCAGGGACACCAGAGTGACTCAGCGGGCCAGGACTGCTCCTGGCCTCAGGGCCTTTTCACTTGCAGTTTTTACTCTCTGGAATGAGATTCCCCTTGTCCCTGTGGCTCCCTCTCTGAGGTCTTTGCTAAATGTACCCTTCCCTGTGAGACCTCTCCTGACTGTACCCCCTGCTTCATTTTTTTCTGTTAAACACCACTATTATTTTGTTATTTATTTATTTTATTGTTTATTGCCTTCTAGAATATAAGCTCCATAAAGGCAGGAATTTTCAACTGTTTTGTTCATTTTTGTATAGCCAGTGCTTAAGCATACCGTAGGTGCTCAATAAAGATTTGCTGAATGAACTAATTAATAATTAAAATATCTCTGGTCTTCCCAAATGTCCTCTCCCTGGTGAAGTAAATGTAAAATGACTGTCTTGTGGAGTGGGGGGGTTCCCTGAATGAAAAAAATAAGAAAGATTATGAACCCAGAGATAGATCTTTAGAGAGGAAATCTTTGTTTTTCTGGTTCTTATGGGTTGGCAGAATTAGCTAATAGTTTGGGTATGAATACAAATAGAGACTTTCTAGGTAAAAGAAGAATAATTAGAGATGTGACAAACTCCATGTAATGGAATAAGTGGTGTAAATGTTATTAGTGATGGCTGCCATGGGGTGGTGTTCACCATGGCCCTTCTAGTGACACCCCACAGGCAAGCACCTAGCCTTTTTATGACTAACGCTGACTTCCCTCAGCCCAGACTCCTTCCTTTGGTGACACTACCAAAGAGGAACTCTTGGCCTGAATGTCATTGCTCAGATGCCAGGAGGAACCAGGTCAAGACTCAGACAGGATTAGGCCTGGGGTAAGGCAAGCCAGGTACCTACGACATTAAATTTAAGGAAGCACCCACTCTGGGGTTAGTGACAGAACAGGGTCAGTCCTTATAGGAACCTGAAAATGAGAGCCTCCTTAGATCCTATTCTCTTAATAGGATGCTCACTCAGAGCAGGAGCCATGATGACTTCCTTAAAAACTATGTATTAAAAATTGTATTTTTGAATTGCATTGACATAGAGACAAATATAATCCAAACCAGATCATATGTATTTTTTTCTTCTGATTTCAAAATAAATTAAAACATTTAATGGTCCCTAAAATTGTCCTGGGCCCCAGGCACTGTGCTTACTGTGCTTAATGGTTAAGTGGGCCCTGGTGAGCGGGTCCCACAAATCTGAGAATTAGTCCTAAATTTTGCACCCTAAGTGCCTTATTTGCCTCACTCTGGTCCCAGCCCTGGGTGCAGGAATATTTATAGTCCCTAAATTAGCAATCTCCATTGTATGATTTCATTTCCTTCATCTCTCAACTTCAGTATCCTCATGTTTAAATTGGTTATAACCATGTTAGAAGTTGTTTATCACAGTGTAAATAGGAGAATGTAATAAATCATCATATGATCCAGAAATTCCACTCCTAGGTAATACCCAAAACAATTGAGAGCAGGAGCTCAAACAGATACTTGTACACACATGTTAACAGCACTAACATTCACAATAGCCCAAAGGTAGAAACAACCCAAATATCCATCAACAGATGAACAGACAAAATGCAGTACTATATACATATTATACAATGGAATATTATTGAGCCATAAAAAGGAATGAAATTCTGATACAGGCTACAAGGTAGATAAATCTGAAAACATTTTGTTAAGTCAAATAAACCATATACTAAGGGACCAATATAATACGATTTCACTTATTTGAAGCACCTGGAATAGACAAAGTCATAGAGATAGAAAGTAGTTCAGAGTTTCTGATTGGAATGATGAAAAAGTTCTGGAAACAGTGATGATGGTTGCACAATAGTATGAATGTACCTAAATCACTGAATTGGACATTTAAAAATAGTTAAAATGATACATCATACATATATATATATATATATATATATGTTTTACCACAACAAAAAGAAGAATGTATGTATAAGAACTGTACACAGGGTGCACTGTCACGCAAACACGACAAATCACTATTTTCATTAAGGATGATTACTGCGTTGCCGTGGGAGACTAGCGTTCCAAAGTTCACAGACAGACAGGCGGGCGGGCGGGCAGGGGAGCGCTTTGTAAACACAGCCTTCTCCAGCCCAGACCTGTGCTCACTGCCCACTGCTGCCCACAGATTTAATGACCGAGTCAAACAACGAATGGGTAACAGCCAAGATTCTAGAAGCAGCGGGTATCATGGTGTGCACTTTCATCCTGGAAATCTGTCTGTCTTCGCCCTCCAATAGCGTTCCCACTGGGGGACCAGGGATCGAGGGCTTGGCCAAGAGATCTCAGATAGTCTTGGTGATGGTGGCACAGGACTGAGCTGCGAGAAGCCAGGCTGCCTACCAGGCCCTGACACGTGAGCTGAGGTTGGCCTGATCCGATTTCCTGGTTTAGAAAGAACGTCCTGGTATCTGAATGAGCTAAAAGTGGGTTCTGGGGGCGTTGTGACCTGGAGCAGGGAGGGACCCATAGACCTCATTGTCAGAGCTGCTTCTCTTTCCACTAGCAAACCTCATTTGCCGAAAGGGAGTCTTAGAAAACATACAAAAGAGGTGAAATGGGCAAGGGATCCCCAAGACGTGAGAACACTTCCCAACGAATTCACCCCAGGACTCGGTCAGATAACAAGTCCACTGCAATTTGGTTTCCAGGGACTCCCCACCTCTCAGGGGAGTCTGTGAATTTCTTTGAATGTGTAAGCAATATGTGGTATTTGTGGGGAGAAAGTCTATAGCTTCTCAGATTCCCAAAGTGGTGCATGACCCCCGGACGCTCTTAATACTACTGTTTCTGTAAATTTAAAATGTGATCTTAGAGATCAGTGTTTAACTTATGCTCTGTTTTCTGGGGACGGATGAAATTTGTCAAATGATGTTTTAGACTGCACACATCTGGAGGCAGAAGAGGTGAGATGCTTGGGGTGGGGGATGGAGAGAAGATTCTGATCAATCCACCGCCACTCTCCTCCTAAGTGAAGCGACTGGTTTTTAAACAAGCAAGGTTTACATCTGTGCACTGATGCTGGCCCCAAGTGACAGCACGTCTCCCTGTCGACATGATTCCTCCCAGCTTTTGTACCTGTGTGTAAATTATATGCCCAAGTGACCAGTTAGCCCATAGCTCTGAGCAAGTAAAAGAATGACCCTCCACGCCCCACTGATCTCTTTAATAACACTTTGCAGTCTATTATAAGGCCCCCAAACAGATCGTAGGTGATCTGTGGGACTTCTGTTCAGGCTGGCAAGTGCCAGGCAAAAGCCAGCCTGCAGGGCCCTGCACTTTCCCGCAAGGGGAGGGACGGCTGTAAGGAAGAGGGTCCTAATGGACGGGTAATAGAGAGGCTCTAAAGAGTGACTCAGACAGTCCAGGGGGCCTTTTATTTTTCCTGTATGTTGATGTGTGAAATGCAATTGCAGCCCTTTTTTCCAACCCGTTGAGTTGATAAATAGTGATTATCCACAGCAGCTTGTAAGCTGGGGCCATCATGAACAGTTCACAGGCCAACAGTCTTCTCTTTCTTACCCCCAACACCTAAGATAACCACCCCAAGCCTGGGGTTAGAAGTTTCTTGGTCCTGGGAATTTTAACAAAGGTGCAGGCTGCAATGTTCACAGCAGGTCTCTGAGAAGGGTTGTCATGGACGGGGGTTGGAAGCTTGTGAGCTTAGATCCACCGCCAGCCCCACCCCGTGCTCCTTTGTTCCTGGGGGTGAAGAGAAAGCAGATAAATGACTTGCTCTGCATCAGAGAGATGGTCATCAAGAAAGGGACAGAAGACCTAACATTTAGTGAGCACCTTCTGTGGGCCAGGAGCTCAGCTGACTGATCCCTGTTCCATGCACCATTTCATGCAATCCTCCTAGCAGTAGAGAATTGCATACTACATGTCAAACATTACAAATGCCCAATCTTTACAATAATTACTCTACTCAGTCATTACTGTCTTTCTCCAATTTACAGACAAGGAAACTGAAA
Organism: Lyroderma lyra; assembly: GCA_004026885.1. NCBI lineage: Eukaryota > Metazoa > Chordata > Mammalia > Chiroptera > Megadermatidae > Lyroderma > Lyroderma lyra. Next base: position 100,382 of record PVJL010003837.1, on the reverse strand, counting down.
CACAGAGAATTAAGTCACAGTACTGGGGAAATTAGGATTTGAACCCAGGTCTCACTCTAAAATCTGTCCTCTTGCCACCGCACAAGGCTGCCCTCCATCTGAGAGCTGGCTTTGCTGGCCCATGGTGGCCCTGCATGTCCAGCTGTGGCAGTTTGGTAGCATATCCCAAAGAATTCATGGAGCATAGCTGCTCATGGTTCCCTTCCATCAACCACAGAGACACAGGCTTCCAAAGAGAGCCTGCTTTTCTTGTCACTGGTCCTGGTTAACAGACCTGCTAGGGAATGACAATGGGCAAAGCTAGCAGGGGAGTCCTGCTAGGCGTCATTGCTGTGTGTTGTCATTTCTCCTGCCCTAGGGGAAGGGATGGGAGGGCAGCTCCTTAAATTAGTATCACGATGCCGGGAATATAGCCCTCACTTCCATGGAGGAATTCTCTTTGCTGGTAGGACTGTTGGGGGACCCTCAGGCCAGGATCCCATCATCCCAACCTTATTAGTGGTGTTGGGTAAAGGATGGAGAGACAGACACTGCGGTGTTGGGAGGGGCTGTTTAAGGGCATTGTCCCTGGACGGCCCTCTCTAACCCTCTTGGTGAGAAGCCGATCCCAGCGGTGGGGCCAGGCTTGTGCAGGCAGCAGGGTGGGAGGTGGAAGGGGTCTTTGGGAAAGACGTGTCACCGCAGGTTTGACCGGGCCAGGCAAGGACTCCGCAGACTCAAATGTGAACGTCTGAGGCGGAGATTAGAAACATGTGGCAGGACCTCTGTCTAGTGACTGGGTGAGGTTTGGTCCTCCCAGGTCAATTTTTCATTAGACCCAAAGCTTAATATTCACGTTTTAAAGAGGTGGGTAGAGAGGGGTGGTTGATTCAATCAAGAGAGCCTTGGTGCCGTGGAGTTAAAACTGCCAGTGACACTGTGGGCCTTTGAGCTGCTGATTCTCAGCATTAAAATGGGGCTACCACTGCTCAAAGCTGGGTTTTATTGGGGGGGGGGGGCTCTGGGGTTAGTTCAGGAATCACTTTAATATTAATTTAATTGAAGATACTCATTTTTTTCTTTCTGGATGCTTATAGCGTTTCCTTTTTGCCTTAAGTTTTCTATATTTTAATTTGTTCTGTCTAGGTATGCATTTCTCTTTCTGGGGAGATTCAGCAGCCTTCTCAAATCTGTGGAGTGGTGTATTTAATAATCATTTATGACAAAGTCTCATTCATTTTTTTGTTGACCATCATATCCCTTTCACTTTCTTTCTCATCTCGTTTGGAAGCCTCAGTGGATCTGCATTAGATATTCTCTCTGTCTGTACTCAGTGTTTTCGTATTTTTAACCCCTTTCTTTCTCTACCCTCAGAGTTGTCCAGAATAATGTCTGGCACAATGAAAGCAGGTGATAAATCACTGTACGCCTTCCTGGTAAAGGTGGCATTGGGTTGGGTGGTGGAGCCTTATGTTTAAGAGACAAAGTGAATGATGAATCATTGCAACATACTTAGATGAAGAACTGGGAGGCAGACAGAGAGGGGCAGAGTGGTCCCCTATATCTTTGCTCCTCAAGGCATATGGCCTGGACCTCACTGCTATCAGCGGTCTCACCCAACAACGTTTTTAGAAATGTAGAGTCTCAGGCCACCCCCAAGATCTACTGGAACAGAATCTACATTTGTGACAAGAGCCCCAGAAGAGTCACAGGTCAAGTTTGAGGAGTGCTGCTTCTGCTTTGTAAACTTGGCTGAGAATACTGGAATCTCCTGAGGAGTTTTAAAAACTACTGGCACCTGGGTCTCACTCTCCGAAACACTGCACGGGTTTCCCTGGTCCGGGGTGCGACCTGGACACTTAGATTTTTTTTAAGCTCCCCGTGAGGCTGATGTGCAGCAGGAGTTGAGAACCACAGCTCTGCAGTTTCAGGCCCCACGGGCACCGGCAGGGAGGAACTGACCATGCCTGCGGAGCCAGCCTTTCCCAGGCCAGAAGCAGTCAGCCTCGGCTTCGGCCCCAGACAGGCAGCATTCGGAGTCCTACTCTCATTTCTGCCTGCCTGAGCCCAGTCACTGCTGGTCGCATGAAGGGGCGAGCGGGTGAACAGTTCCTCTCTGAGTCCTGGAGTCCTGTTTTGAAAATCAGGCTATTCATTCCCTCCAGCCACGAGGTCTAATGTTTCCCCTACATTCTCTGTTGCATCCCAGGCCGTGATCCTGCTGAAGTGGGCTTCTCCGAGCCGGGCTGTCAACACTGGGACCATTAGCAGCTTCTGGCAGGGCAAGATGTTCCCAAGTGGGACGGAGGGTGTAATTCCATTTATAGGAAGGTGGCTGGGGTCAGAAGAGTGGCTACCATTTGGAGGAGTAATCGACAGTGAAGGCGTACTTGGAAGCCTTTGGAGTGTGATAACATTCTATATCTAGACCTGGGTGGTGGTTTTATGGGTGTATAAACCTTCACTGAGCTACTCACAGGGGAATTGAGCACTTTATGTAAATTATGCCTCAATTAAAAACAAAGAGCAAGTAGTGCTCTACAGGCACCCAGGAGGACGAGAAGTTCAAATCACTTGACAGCCAGGAGCTGGAGACTTTGGCTAGCTTGGGAGCTAAGGCAGAAACTGGGGTGAAGGGGAGAGAGTGAGAGCCAGAGACACCGGTACAGACAGAGATGGACAAACAGACAGAAGGTGCTTATGGGAATAAATTGACCCGAATTCTAGATGGTTGAATTAGTCCTAGGTTAAAAAAAAAAAAAAAAAAAAAAAAAAAAAAAAAAAAAAAAAAAAAAAAAAAAAGAAGGAAAGAAAAAAGAAAAGGTGGGGAGGAGGAGTCTCTTCATGACACCGGTTTTAGCACCACAAGTTCTGGAAAAATCTCAGGTCAAAGCAGCGGGGACTGTTCATCATCCTGCTCCCAGGCCAGGGAGTGAGGCTGGTGGGGAGGTGGAGCAGGCCCAGGGAGAAGCCACCCTACCCAGGACCCCCATGCTGTTCAACAGCAGCCCTCAGTGGGTTCAGCAGATGGCCTCTTTCCTCCTGGGCCAAAGGCGGCTGTGAACTTACCAAGACTGAAATGAGGTAGTGGCTACCTGCTTTGTGGTCCTCCCAGGTATTCCCCCACTATGTCTGTCTATACGACGTTCACCTGCACAGCACCCAACAGGCTAGTTTGCAGTTGTTTATTTGCTTACAGGTTTTTCTCTTGGCTTTGAGCCCCTGGGGATATGGGTGAGGTTTCCTTGCTCTTGTGCACTCCACTCTAGCTTTGCTCAGGCCTCACGGAGCTCTTAATCTTCTTGTGCCTTGGATCCTTCTGGCATCTTGAAGTTTTCACGCTCTTCTCAGAATAAGGCTTTAAATGCATAAAATAAAATGGAGAAGGTTGCAAAGATTATCAGTTATGCTCAGATACAGCTGTCAAAAGATTCTTTGAAAACACATATGTGATAGTCATAAGTGTCCTCCTTTACTAATGCTTTACCTAATATGATCTAGAAGCAGGTGTGATGTGGAGGTGGCTGTGACTGTAAATGGTCATGGTTACACCTGTCACAAGTGTACCGGGAAAATGAAAATCCTGTGATTGCTGTCGGCGATAAGCACAGATACTACTGACACGACCAATTGGTGTGTCGCCTACATTCCTAATAGCAGGAAGTGCTAAATTTCACTTAGTAGGTCATGAAAATATGAGGCGTAGTTTTTGTCCATCCACACGCACACGCACTCTGCATTTTACCCACGTGCCGAGAGAAAAATGGCTGCGCGCGCGAGTCCGAGTCAGAAGTGCACGCTGCCACCTGGGGGCACAGTGAACACAGAGAGGCCTCGAGGGACGCAGGGGAGGGGGCGCAACAGCCAGACTACAGCCAGCGACAGCGAGGCCAGCAGCACACAGGGGAGGCCGGTCTCCGTGTTTCCAGAGCTGGCCGCTGAGCCTCAGCATGCTTCGTTGTGGTAAAAGTAACGCTTGGTGTGACCCTGGTCCCCCACCTTCCCTAGTGTGAGGGAGGGGGGCGGCTGGCAGAGTTCAGGCCCTGAGGGGAACGGGGAACCGTCTCTCCCACCTGGAGAGGGGTCTTTGGGGAACAGCTGGAGGTGTTTTGAGGGCTATGGGGGAGGCCTCCATCTTCACAGGGCCCTGCACATCCCCCTGTGTGAGACAAGCTTCGGGGGGGCCCTCCTGGGAGCCTCTTTTAAGATGAAAGTCCACCTGGACGAGGTGATGCAGTCAGAACCTAAGGTCTTAGCACGAATGTCTTTTCGCATCGCCCTGCACAAGAGAGCAGCAGAGTAGGGACCACGGGGCCCCATGCCTGGCACCTGCCCCAGTGACGTCCAGCTGGAAAACTGCCCTCTACTTAGCAATCAGGAAACGAGGCATAGCACGGCACCAAGCAGCGTGACCCCAACCATAACCTGGTGACTTGTCAGCCCTCGGACAGCATGCCCCTGCCCCTGCATGGCAGACCTGCAGACCCCGTGGGTTATTTTTATCTAATGGTGCTATTGTTGGTTATCTGGTACTGCTGTGGTGGGTTCCAGCAGCGGTGAGCTTGCAGCCAGGATTTCCTGTGCAGCTTCCTCCTCCTCCCTCATGCAAGGTTTCCTCCCTCCTCCAGGGCTCATGAAGCAATCCAGAGCTGCCTAGAGCCTAACCCTGGCCACCGCAGGAGACCAGGGGTGTCCTGGCCTTCCCTGGCTTGCCCCCTCCCACACACACACACACACACACACACACACATACACACACTGGCCACTCAGACTCTACCCTTGGTTGCCCCAGCCACATTTCCTCTGCAGAGAATGGTATAAAGTTAGTTAGTTGCCTCTTCCCCACCCCACATCTCTTTATGGTAAAAGTACTGCTTTCTAGAAAGCTACGTTCACTAAGTCAGTGGCTCTCAAACTATTTTGGCTGTGACCTATACAAAACAAAAAAATCTTTGTCATGACCCAGTACACACTCTACACGTACGAAACCAAGTTTTCAGGGAATAATATGTGATCTTCCCATGTCTGCTGCACTCTGATGTTTTCCTGTTCTAGTCTAGACTTTTCTATTTGCTTGTTTTCTTTTAAAAAAAAAAAATTCTACTGCAACCCACAAACAAATCGATTTTACAACCCACTTAAGTATTCATGATTCAGTTTGAAAACGACTGTACCGGACACCTCTTCCTGGAGGATTTCTCTTTTCTGACTGACGGCAGGGCACTTGTGTTCATAGAGGCTTCTGAACTGGAGAGGAGCTGCCCTGGTTGTGGAGTTGCATCCATCTCACAGAACGGATGTTAAAGCTCAGACGGGCCGAGCAGCTTGCCGTGGAATCAGCCGTGGGGGGAGCATTTGTACCACAGATGCTACAAATCAGGGCTTTGCTCCACCCTCCCCCTCGGACAGGCCGCTCTACACATTAACCAGCACATCAGTGATTCCAATCCTGCTCTTTCTGGTTCCAAAGTTGGTATATTTTGAAGTCCTCTGACCTCAGCTTCCTCATTTGTATAAAAAACATTTAAAATGTCTACTTCGTGGAAAAAAGTACTCATTGAGTACTTTCTGGTTAGAGGGACAACGCACAAGGAAACAAAAATGCCAACAACTGATGGCTACTGTGATGGGATGTGAAGGACGAAGTCCCCAAATTTCACCATCTTGTATGATTTCCATTATTGCTAAATGTGGTTTGTGCAAAGAACAAAAATTCTATACATGAAAACCCATACTTTGCAAAACTGTCGTGAATCAGAAAGAAGTGAAGGTAAACCTATAGCCCAGTGCTCTGTAAATGGTAGCTGCTATTTGAAAAGAGTGAGTTCACAGCTTGTTTGTTTTTTAAATTGGAAATGGCAAAGGAAGTATTGCCACCGAATTGTATTTCCAAGTAGGACCTTCTATTAAGGTAATGGAAAGAAGGGAGTATGCTGAGGAATATTGATATAGACCATCCTGATAAACATATCACATATTAGTTACTAATTTTCAGAATTCTAGAATAAGGACTGTACAGCCTCAGATTTATCTAGTCCCAGAGCAGTAATACTCCCTCCATCTGACAGACACCTTTGCCTGGTGACACCCAGAAAAGAGGTGAGCTTTAGGAAGGTGTGGGCCCCAACTGCTGGTCAGTGGCCTCAGCCTGCCTGGAACCTGCCACCCTGCTCTCTGAAGGCACAAGAAAAAGCCTCTATCATCATCATTATCATCATAGTTATAAAAACAATGGCTGTATTCATTTTCTATTGTGTCTACAACAAATGATCATAAAGTTAGTGACTTAAAACAACACGAGTCTATTATCTTACTGTTCTCAAGGTCAGAAGTCTGAAATGTGGGTCACTGAGCTACAATCAAAATGTTTTCAGGGCTGCATTCCTTTTGAGGGCTTTAAGGAGATCGTCTCCCTGCTTTTCTCAGCTTCTAGAGGCACCTGCATTCCTTGGTCAGTAGCCCCTTCCTCCATCTTAAATGGCAGCAGCATTTCACCTTCAAGTCTCTCTGACTCTGACATTCACCCTTCTGCCTCTCCCTTGCATTATAAGGACACTTGTGATTATATTGGGCTCACCTGGATAATCCAGGCTCTCCCCAAGCTGTCAGCTGATTAGCAACCTTAATTCCACCTGCAGCCTGAATCCCCACTTGTCATGTAACATAACATATTCACAGGTTCCTGAGATTAGGATGTAGGCATCTTTGGGAATGTAAAGCATTATTCTGCCTATCAGAAGGGCGAACATTTCTAGAATACTTACTATGTGTCTAGTATAGTTCTAAGCATGTTACTTGTAATAATGCATTTAAATCTCACCACACCTCTATGTGGTAGGTACCCATTTTACAGATGAGAAAAGTGAGGCGCAAAGAAAAAAGTAACTTTCCCAAGTAACTTGCACACAGCTAGTAAGGGGCAGGAGTGAGCTACAGACCCAGGAATTATCTCAGAGCCCTTTCTCTTAGCCACAACCACCCTTGAGTTATTGGAGGACAGTGTACAATTTGTACAGATGAACCTTATCTGATTTCATCCTCCTTTGACGACCCAGAAGCCCCTTCAGGATGTGACAGTGCCTCAGGTCCTGCAATGCTGACTGCCATGTGTCAGGCAGGAGTCAGACCACTTTGCATGAACTGACCAGCAGACTTCTAGGGGCTAGGATGTCTGACGAGCCTGCTTCCTTCTCCAGAAGGCTCTTCACAATGAGCAATAGTGATTCTCCATGGTATCTAACCACAGCTACTCCGCTTCTCTGTCACTCCAGCCATGCCAGCTTCACAGATATTGCTCAAAAAGGTCAAGTCAATTTCTACCACAGCACCTTTGCTTTGGGTTTCACCCCTGCCTGAAATCTCTCTCCAGGCTACACAAAGCTCAGCCATCATTTCAAATAGGTCTCTGCGCAAGGATCGCCTCTTTAAATAGGAGCCAGCCATCAGGCCCACCTTGATGGGAGATTTTCTTCCTTGTCCAATATTTTGTTGGCAGAACGCATTAGAATTCCCTTCTTTTTCTGGCCTTTCCTTCTGTCTCTGACTACCCACAGAGATGAACAAAAGGGGCAGATTAAGGGAGTTGTGTTTGCAGGTAGGAAGGTGTCTCCACCTTGAAATTCTCCTTGACTGTGGTGTGCAAAAGGACCCAGAGCAAAAAGCAGGGAAGTGAAGGCAGGAGCTAATTCCATAGACACCAATCTTCAAGAGAAAGGAAAAACCCCAACTTGTGGAGTACCTACTGGGTGGTCAATCTTCACATCACTGTGCAGAAGTTACTCTTACTTGTTTCATAAAGAACACTGAACAACCTGGACATTAAGAAATTGACTCCAAATCACACATGGAGGGACAGAGCAGGACTTGAATGCAAGTCAGTCTAAATTACACAATGTTCTTCCTTCAGGGAGAGAGGAGATGACCTGAGGTGGAATAGGATAAGTATTGAAGTGACTCACCAATCAGGACAAAGGAATTTTTTTTCTAAATTAATAATTACTCTATTTACAAAATCACATGAAAACAATGGGAGACAGAAGACACATGTTTCCATGTCCAGGGGCATGTTGCATATGGATGTTCCATTGTCCCATCACCATCTGTTGAAAAGAATATCTTTTCTTTACTGAATTGCCTTGGAACCTTTGTCAAAAATCTATTCACCATCTATGTGTGAATCTATTTTTAGATTATCTATTCTATTCCATGGATATATTTCTGTATCTCAATGCCAATACTACACTATAGCTTTGTAGTAAGGTTTGAAATTGAGTTCTTTGTTGTTGATTTTTTCAAACTTCATTCTTTTTCAAAGTTATTTTTACTAAGTCCTTTGCATTTCCATATGAGTTTCAGAATAAAATTGTCAACTTCTATAAAAAAGCTTGCTAGGATTTTTATTGTGTTGAATCTATAGATCAGTTTGGAGAGAACTGATATTTTAACATTGTGTCTTCAGATCCATGAACATGGTATACTGTTCTTTTTATGTAAGTCTGATTTCTCTCAGCAGTGTTTTGTAGTTTTCATTGAAGAGGTTTTGCACTTTTTTGGTCATATTTATTGCTAAATCATTTATATTTTTTATGTTAATGTAAGTGCTACTTTAAAATTCAATTTCCAATTGTTCATTACTACTACAGAGGAATACAGTCAATTTTTGTATATTAATCTTAGATCCTGCAACCATACCAGACTCAAGTCAGTTCTAGTAGTTTGTTTTTTTATAGATTTCATAGGATTTTCTACATATATGATGTTATGTTAATAAAGACAATTTTCTGAAGGGCTATATTCAAGAACACTGGGTCCTAATAAACTCCATCCTCAGGCAATTGGAGGAAAAGAGGGACAATTCAAAACGAGGATAGTGGAGGTCTGCAAGTTATTCTCAGGCCAGCAGATCCATGTATCTAATGGTTTTACATAGGCTAATATGAAAATAAACTGATGTTCTATTAATGCAGGGGACACTCCCAGCACAGATCAGTTGATTATCTACATTCATGATGATGATAAGCCAGATGTGGGCTGAGTAAAGGCAAAAATACCCAACTCTGGGATAGAAAATGTCCAAAATCTCCTTCCACAAAGCACCACCTTCATTCTGACTTTACCAGCTCTAATCCCATCTCCATGGAGCCAGATTGTGTAAAAATGTAAATACCATTCTAGGCCCTGCATTTAGAATAAAATCTCAACTCTTCACCCAAGTCTAAGCAGCCCTCCTTGCACCATTTTCTCCTCCCCACCTCCACCAGGCAAGCTCAATTCCAAGGCTTCTCTCTGGCATAATCACTCTATGCACCTCAACTCCCTCTTCTGCTCCTTGTCACTTGTTCAGATGCCCTTCCTGACCCTTCCAACAGATACCCACTCTCAGAGCACCCTATTTTCCTTTTTCGTGCCTTGCACTCAACCATATTTGTCAGTTAATTTTACACAAAAGCAGTGCATTCAGGGCTGGGACCATTGCTATTCTGTTTATCCCAACCTCTTAACAATGCCTTATGAGTACTAGTAATAGGCACTCCATCAATGGTCTGGATGGGCGTTGGCACTCTCTTTAGCTATGCACACACACCCCTCCACTCACCCCCAGTCTTTGTGAATGAACTTGCAATATATCTTGGGCATTTCTCTTCCCTTAGGAAGGTGATTTAAATCCATGGCTGTGTGTTAAAATATCCCCAGATGATTTTTTAAAATACTAATGCTTTGAACTCACCCCCATCCATTGAAATCTAATTCTTGGGGTGTAGGACTCAGGTATTTGTATATATTTTTAAAGCTCTCTTGGTAATTCTGGTGTGCATCCAGAGTTGAGAACCACTGACACAAAAGAAAATGTTTTCATTCAGCCAAGTAAACAAACAAAAACATGAATGGGCTCACCCCAGATGGGCCAGCAGGTAAAATATGTATGGACCCTCACATGAGACTCCCCCTAACCCAGCCTCCTATGAGTGTTACATCTTGGTTTCTCTTGTGCTGTCTCCATTCCAATGGAACAGAACAAAGAAGAAAACCAGACCAGAGTGGAAAGCATTTTCAAACTTTATTTACAACTGTCACAGTGACAAAAAGTAGTTTGGAAAAAAAAAATGCTAGATTCTCCCTGAGCCTCAAAAAAGAACAGATAGAAGTTACAGGAGGTTCATCTTACAACAGGCATTTTTACTGAAATACTAGGTTTTTTTCCAATACGATCAGTTAAAAATACACACAAGATACTTAAAAAAAAAAAAAAAAAAAAAAAAAGAGGAGGCCAGACAGGAGGCTCAGCCACTTGTCCGAGAGCAGCTGGGTACCCCCAACAGGCTCACTGTTGAGGGTCCTGACTTTAGCTGGTCAGCCTCTGGCCTGCTCAGACTCCACATGGTCATACAAAGGGGTCTAGCAACCAGCAAAAATAATAAGCCACCCCCATAAACACACATATACACAAAGTAGATCTGTTATGCAGTTTACAAGCACGTTCCTATCACATGGACAGATGATAACAGGAGAGCAGATGAGAGGAGGACATGAAAACACAGGATTTTAAAAGGCAAGACCCCATCCACGAGGGAGGCACAGGATGAGAAATGCTGCTGTGAGGGAATGAGAGTCAGGAGAAAAGGCTCTCGGCAGCCAAAACAGAAGAAAAGGGAGGGCCAGAGAGAGAAGCATGCAGCAGTGCGGGCTGCAGGCCTCTCCCACTTCCTCGAGGAGCTGGGAGAAGTTATTGCCATCGGTGCGTGTAACACAAGCAGACAACGCGGGGGGAGGGGGCGGTGTGGGGGAGGGGGAAGGGGGAAGCGTCAACTTTCCAGAACCAATCCTGCTGATGTGTCCCTCCCGCCCAGTGTTCCCCAGAGCCACACTAACCTTGAGGTATTAAATACAACTCTACACGCAAATTCCAAAACCAGGGTCAGCCTGGAGTGACTAGAAACCTGAGGGGACACGTGGGTGCCTCAAGCCCACCTCTTGGCAGCAGAAGTCTGCTCTGAGACAGAGGTGGTTTGAAGAGTTTGTCCTGCAACCTGGGGCACCTGGCTAACTAACTTTCTTCGGCACTGCGCCCTTGCAGGGGCCAGGTAGGGAGTAGGGGACTGATGAGGGCCACTATTCCATCCTCTCACCTGCAGCCAGGAACCCATGGGGAGAAGCCAGGCATCTCCTGACACCCGTTAGTTTTAAACCTGATTCCTCAGGCTGCTGCTTGAGAGCCTCCTCACCCCCATCCAATCATTAATTCCCAGGTTTTGTGGGCTCTCGGGACCTGCACTAAAGCTCACCTCCCCACAGAAACAGAAAAAGGCTCCTCTGCTCTCCACTCAGCTCCCACCAGAAAAGCAGGTCAAGAGCCCACATGGGAGTGAGTCCTGTGGCTGGCCAGGCTGGCTGGAACCCACTGCAGGGCTGGGCGCCACCTTCGCCTGATGGCTGTGCCCGAAGAAAGGGCTAGCCTGGGAAAACCTGCCAGCTCCGCTAAGACTGAGAGCAAGTCTGGGAGGAGCAGCTGGGGAGAGACCTTCATTTCCAAGTGTCCACCTCGGTCCTCCAACAAGGTCCGGAAGCATTCTCACTACTCCCAAAAGGGCTGCGGTGGGGGTGGGGGAGGCCAAAAGAATAAATGGGGGAAAGAAGCGCAAAACCCTGCCTCTTTAAACAAAAACAAAAAACTCCAGATTAGCACTGGTATGTGGACCTGCCATAGCCTAGAGCATAGGGTCCTTGGGGAAGGACTGGGAGACTTCCTCCTTTCCAAGCATCGCCTGCTGGCTCTGCAGGCAGCCAGGTCCCACTATTCTCCTTTACAGACAACACACCTGAAGTCAAAGCAACGGCTAGCAGTGGGTGCAGCTGAAGAGGGGTGACGACTTGGTTGCCTGTGGCCCAGCAGCCAGCGTGAATACTCACTGAAGTAGCAAGTACTTTTAGTTGTACCTCTCTGCTCAGTATTTTCTTTAAAATGTGGATTTCTCTTTCACCTCATGGTTGTTTTCTGGCCTCGAATGTTGCTGGTTCGCTGTGCACATTCACCTCACACCCCCACCCCCAGAGCCCACTGGAATCCCAGCACTGCCTCTAGTTGCTTGAGTTCAGATAGTGATCTCAAAAACACATAGCTTCCCGCCCCCCCACCCCTGCTCTAAGCAGCTTCCTTTCTCAGAAGGCCTTGCAAAGTGTCGCAGAAGGCCCCACTGCCCAACACACTTCAAGAAAAGAAAAGGAAAGAAGAAAAGAAGACCAACTCAGTGATTTGCAGGTGCAAAACCGGAAGCCATCGTCCGACATTTCAGAACGAGTATGGCTCCCTCTCCTCTTCCATCACAATGGGAAAGAACACAGTTCAGGTACAGATGCTATCTGGTGACCCCGGGGCAGTCGGTGGGGACTCTACTGCTCCTTGTTCTCTTTTTCTGTCTCTTCACAGTTGTCCTGCTCATCCTCCTGGACCAGGAACTCCTCTGGCGGCCATCGGAGCTCCCCACTCTCCACCTCCCCCTCTGTGGGCTCCACCACGATGGAGGGCAGGCGGTCCTTCAGTTTGCAGCAGCGGTCGAAATCTGACGGGTCGGGGAAGATCTGTAATAAAAGCAGATGGGACCTGGTCACGTACAGATCTGAAAAGAGAAATTCCCATTCCTTCCTTTCACACACTGAGTGCCTGCTGTATGCCACGAACGGTGCTACACCTGGGGAGAATGGGGAGGGGTGCAAGGCAGGAGTCAGGGAGCAACATGGTTAACTTGAAAGTTTTCAGGGCAGGGCCATCAAGTACACATTTTGTTTCATTTTATTTGCAGATAAAAGAATTCAAAATCATGTCATCCACAGTAAGTCACATCTCTATTTGCAGCAAGCATTTAACTGCAGCAGTCCAAAGCACAGGACAGGTCTCATTACATTCAATTCCACCCAGGGTCATTACTGGCAGCTGGGATGAGCCAGCCACCAGGTGCTTTACATATATCATTTTGAACTTACAGAGTCATGCTGAAAAATAGGTGTTGCTGAGTCTATCTTAAAGAAGCTCAGGCTTGGGGAAAGAGGTTGCCCAAACCACGCAGCCTGGAAATGGGTGCTGGAAGGAGATTTACACCCAGGTCTGTTTGACTCCCAGCCCCAATACCACCTGCCCTTCCAGGAGATGGGTCCTGAGCTCAGGGCAACTGCAAAGTCAAAGCCAAGTCAGGGTTGAGGGTGGCCCCCAATCACAGGCAAGCTGGAAACAACACCCCAGGCTCCCTGACACCCCACATCTGAAAGAGCTGACTTTTCTTTCCAGAGCCCCAGCAACAAGGCTCTTCTTTCATGCCCACTGTGTGCCCTGCCCAGAGCTGGAAGAAACCTCCAACAAGGCTATAAAATCAAGGGCCACCTCTGACTCCGTGGATTCCCTTTCCTCCCGCTGCCCTGTGAATAGAACTGACCCAATTCTTTGCCCAGCAGCTTAAGTTCTTAATCCGATGGGCTGCTGGTCCCTTGCCATTCATAGTCCTTGGTGACACACCCGAGAGTCGGAAAGAGCCTCTGTCTGGGACACCGGGACTCACAGAATCACAGGGCACCTTCAAGGCCATCTCTTCCAATTCTCTGTTTGATAGATGAGGAAACTGAAGCCCAGAGGGGTCAGGGGACTGGTTCGAGGTCACACAGCATAATAATGGCAAAAGAAAGGAAAGCAAAACCTGGAGTAGGTAGAGACCCACATTTGAAGGGGGGATTGCCTGTGCCTGGCTGAGATCCAGATGTGCCCACGGCAGCCGATGGGGGTCCTCTGTTCCCCAGGGGTAGAAGCACTCTCCTACACACTCAAGCCTTCCCAACTTCTGTGGTGCTATGAGGGTACCTCATCTTACTGCGCTCCAACCCCAAGCCGTGCTGGCCCAGTCAAGTCACTGACCACGTTACAGGTCACATGGGGCTTCTGGGAATCATGGGCCTCAACAAAACCTCCCCAATTCCTGCAGACAAGTGATTATTAACCATTTATCCAATAAAGCCCTATTGCTGGGGATTAAGTCTTAAGCCAGCTGCACAACCAGGCATCATTAAAGACTTAACAAGCTTTACAAAAAGTACCATAATGGCATCCAGGAGGAAAACAAAGCAGGGGAGCGGCTAGGTGAGTGGGGACGAAAGAAGGCATGGGGAAGGTGACCCCTACTGCGGGCTTTCTCTTCCTAATGCAGCCAATCCTGCATGTCTGCCTTTGGTCTGCGCTGGGCACACAGACCCACATGTGCCGAGCAGAGAGAGGGCCAAGTGGCCTCCTTGGGCCCCTTCCTCACGACTCCTCATGTGGAGCTGGAGCTCCTCCTGATAGATAGCAACACAAGGTATCCTTCTAAGTGCACGCTTTGAAAGTGAGCTAGGGGGTCCCCAGTGAGTTGAGAGCATGCTATAGTTTACCAAGCTTTCAGACAGCATCTCCTCTAGGCCCCACCTCCCCCCACCCCCAGGAGTAGGCTGGCCAGAGACATGTACAGAAAACAATGATACCGCCCTGTTTCAAACAGTACATACAGTCAGTCTACGGACACCTTGACTGTAGCCCCGTGAGACTAGGCTGACCAAAGGTACCATTGGAAATGAGTCAGTACTGTTGTTTTCTTGTGATCAGACTACCTGGGAGCAGTGAGACCCTGAGGCTCTGAGGGTCACACGGAAAAGCAGGAGTCAAGCCTGGGTCTGCTGTTTTCGGTGCCTGTGTCTTCTGAAAAATGAATGGTCAACACTCTCACTTCACACACAGAAAACTGACCAGGGACAGTAGGCAAGACTCTGGGCTTTAACGGCCCATTTGGCTGCTGGAGACCCTAGATGACCCTCTAGGCAACCAGGTCCAGAAGCTGAGCTTCCCAGTCTGAACAGTTGTTCTAAATTTTCAGGACCTGAGACAGAGCTGTGAAATATCAAGAGGAGATGGACACCTGGCCCAGGACAGACCTGGCCTCCTGCATCTCCCCTCTGATCTCAAGCCCAGGGCTGTGCCTACCCTGTGACTCCCCAGCTGATAAAGGTGGCAAATGGATTCTAACGATAATCACACAAGTTGAGGAAGAGTGAAAGGGACAAGAAGCAGCAAGGCCAACAGTAGTAGGAGGAAAACAGTAAGGGTGGAGACCATGGAATTTTGTTTGTAGCTGGGAATAGATCTTTAAAATTAGGAGGGTGGGGGAATGTTAAAATAACGATGATGATGGAAGGTATGCGAGGCATATTTCTTGAGCAGAATTTCAACCCTCACAGTACTTCCATGAGGTATGTAGAGGTGTGATCCCTATTTTATAGACAAGGAAACTGAAGTACAGAGAGGGTAAGTGACTTACCCAAGGCCACAAAGCTAGGATGGGGAACCCAAACCCAGACTTAAAGGACTTCAAGTGAGGTGTCCCCAGATTCTCACTAATCCTTGACATCACTTATATATAACCCCAACCAAGTTCTTAACCACCCGAGCCTCAGTTTCTCCTTGTGAGAAGTAAAGTGACCTTCTTATCTCACTAGATGGGTACAAGTTCTTGGCAAATACAAAGATGATAAAATGCTTTCAGGACATATGCTAAATTTAAATCAGCCTGTCCTTTTTGGAGCATTTTCAACAGGAATACGGGAAGTATTCAATCTCCAAGCAAGAGGCAGCAATACCAGCACACTAATTAAAATAACTCTAAACAATGCCTTTCATATCAGAAGCTGCACAATTAAGTCTTTTAAGTCCTTGGGGGAAGTCTGAGCATTGAACTTCTGATTCTGCTTAGTTGCCAGAGAACTTTGCTCCCTGAAATGTTCAAAGCAGGCATCATTAAAAAAAAATTTTTACAAAGCCTGTTAATTATATTTTTAAAAATCACTATAATAATCTAACACTTCCATCAGAGATTTTACTTTATTATCAGATAATACCAATTTATGCCTCTGCAAATTGTAGCTCTCTCCAAAGACAAACAAAAAGTACCCAGAAGCAAACAGCTTCTCATTTCCTTATATACAGACAGAAAGCCTTGAGAAGTATTGCTGAGTATTGTGCCAGCACAATCTTATCTACAACAGCTGCTTTAAGAGGCTGACCCTAAGGAGGTCAAGATTTTTCCACTAAGTCATGCTTTTTAATCATCTAGGCAGCAGAAAAATTAGAGGTTGCAACTGTAATTTGACAGGGTGGGGAAGGCAGTGGAAAAAAGGACTCAAGTCAGACTTGCCAAGCACATGACAGGTAGGGTTGAGGCTACAGGCCAGCACGGCATGCTGTTCTGCCTGCAGGAGCTGGCAGGGAATAAGGAACTACCCCTGTTCCAAAAAGAAACTGCTTCTGGTTAAACCTCTTACCCCAAAGCGCCCCTTCTCTCCGGGCAAGGGAAAGGCCAAAAATAAAATAAAGAAAAATAAAATAAAAAATCCTTTCCTCTTTTTTCTGCAGCAAAGGTTCATCTCCAAGAAGTCGAGAAGGGATGATGGGAAGGTTCTGATAGGCATTTCTCACCCTCACCCCCAGGTCAGGGCAGATCTAGAAGCATCTGTCCCCAGCTGTGCTTCTCTCGGCTCTGCCGCTTCCCCCTCTGCCAGCACTGGATGCCGCGTACAGCTGTCACATTGGGCCGTCAGGGCTGATGGCTGGGATGAAACAAATAGGCACCAAGTTTCGTCCTTTGTAAATGGAGTGAAGTTTTGAAGATCGGATATAGCAAGAATATCCCGATCCTGGGTCCCTTGTGTCCCACTGTGCAGGCCTTTAAACTCGATAGCAGTGAATTTCACAGGAGATTTTCGGAGCCATCCTTTGTTAGGTAGCCGCCAATGCCAACAGGCCGACACTCTGGGAACTCAGATGGGTTCACTTGAAAGATGGAGGGAACTTTAGGAACTTCTAAGAGGAAAAAATGGCCTATGAGATGTAGTTCGGATGCCAATATACTAGAATTTCTGGCTGTATAGATCGGGCTATATTGAGCTGTCCAATAAAACTTTCTGTGATAATGGAAACATTTTCTATCTGTGCTGCCCAACAGTGGCCACTAGCCACATGCAGCTGTTGAGCTATTGAAGTGAGGCTAGAAATTTTAATTTTCTTTAATTTTTATTAACATAAATGTATGATAGAGGAAAACATAATGTAGATAGAAATTTAAATAGCTACATGTAGCTGGTGGCTACAGCATTGGACAGCACAACAAACATAAATGTTTAAATATGAGGACAATAAAAGCAGGACTGTCCAGGAAAACTCAGGATGTTTGGCGGATGCACCAAAACAGGCAGCCTCAGACAGAGCAGAAGTCTGGGGTTGAGGGTGAGCCCCTGGAAATGAGGAATCAGTCAGCAGGATTTTTCCTAAAGGGTAAGTTGCCAGTCAGTCAGCTCCCATTTTAACCATGGAGGGGAACTGAAAGGCAATCCCAGGACTCCAAAGGCCCCAAATTTGGGGACCTAGCTATCAACTGTCTGCTTCCAAGCCAGGTGACCTAAACCTGGCTGTCTCTGGGGTGGAGAGAGGAGAGACATGTCTGGCATGGAAGATGGAAAATGTGAGCAATTCTGGTTGGAGCAGCCCTCCCCATGTGCCTGAGTCCCCTAGCCTTCACCCCTGACAAACAACCTGAGCTGGCCACAAAGAGGGCGGAGGACTCCACAAAGAGCAGAGATGCTAATGGGGAAAGCGAACACCAGCAGGTAGAGGAGATGAAAGGCGGTTAACTGGACACAAAGGGCTAATTACCAGCTCTGCAACCTGAGACTTTGGGAGCTTGGACATCCTGCTCCTCTCTGCTGGGGTGGAACAGAGGAAAGGGAGTGCTGGGGTGGGGCAGACAGGGGAGGTAGGGCTGAGAGCCTGCAGTGAATAACCAGGTAGCTCCCCAAGGCACCAAGGGAGATCTGCTTCAGTGTATAAAAACACATGGTTACCTCTCCCCTCTCTGGTTCTGCAGGTGATAAAAAAAAATCAACCTCCAAACTGCTATGGAAAAAGCACCACTCCCACAGGTAGACCAGGAGTCTGTCATATTGTCTCCATGATTATGAGCAAGTTATTTTAATTTCTCTGAGCCTCAGTTGCCTCCTGAGTGAAATGAGGAAGGAATTCCCACTTACATTGTTGGAAAGATATGATGCTGCATGTTGAGCACCAGCACCATCAGGTTCAAAGATGTGGAGGCCCATCCCTCTCCCTTCTTCATCTATACATTAATGCCAATTCCTATCTTACAAGGATTTGGAGAGAATCAAATACCGGTGTGTGTAAACATGTTCTGTAAACTTCAGATTCCTAGTGATAGTTTTTATTAGGTAAAGCTGGTGTCTCCAAGGAGCATTTAGAGTGAGGGACAGGAAAAATCATTAGTTATGGCTTGGGACAGGAGCAAGTTAGCAGCACTCTTGGGTTTGTGCTCACAAATTCTAGGCCAGGGTATTTGAAGCAATAGTGTGACTTCATCGCTTCCCTCCCAGTGCCTCTGTTTCCAGGGCATGAGTTAGGACAGCTAGAATGTTAGCCACTGCCTGTCCAGATCCTGGCCTTTTGGTGGAAGTTGCTATAGCTAGAGGTCTTCCTATTATGAACCTCCCACCTCAGCCTACTGCAGGATAGGTCAGACCCCTGCTGCCCCTCAGCTTCCCAAAGTCTAGGTTTTTCATTTTTCCTGGAGAACAACAATGGATTGGCCTTGCGTGTTTATTCCTTCCTAGGAAGGGGCTGGTTTTTAACAATGGGCAGATTTCTACCAGCATCCTGCTCTCAAAGGGCTGAATGAACCAGCAGCAACTAACTATCATGAAAAGTACACCCTGCTTTTTGCCCCCTCATAGTAGCTGAAGGCAAGCAATAGGCTCTTTGAAATACTTGCCTCCTGTTATTTTATGGCTACTGATTGGATTCAGGGAGGGAATAAAGTTCTCCAGTCTCCAATCAGATGTGAGTCACCTAGTTCTCCATCCTTGAGACTCTCACCTCACTCAAATCTCTCCTGGACTGGGACTGTGGAATTATCCACCTCACCCTCTCCTACCCTTCTCTGGTGTGTCTAGTCCTAGAGGAGACTTGGGCAGAGATTGCAGGCTTTGTAAAATCTGTTGGGTCTCCTTCCTTCGGATTAAAGATGCTTAAACCTCCAGTCTTGAAACTTAAAAGAAAAGGAAATCCTCTGGATAAGCATCATCTTTCATAAACAACTCTCAAACACATACCCATCCTGCAAGTCAAGAGTTCCAAATTCCAATTAATTAGCATTACTACTGATAACTGAAGAAGGGAGAAGGGAGCCTAGTGAGCTGATGGGGCTTTCGGAATGTTAAAGAATGCTTCTCAAAGTTCTCCAGAATGGTGAGAAAAGACCACAATTACCCTGCATAGATGATTTCAAATACCCACATCCTACAACTATATCATCATGGCCCTTTGGAAAGAAGCTGTTTCTTCCAGTTGCCTCTGGAGATAACAGATCCCTCTCTATCCTTCTCCACTGGTGTGCTACCCAAATGTCCCATAGCCATACTTCCTCTCAGAGAGCCCAGAATGACCTGGCTGCCATTTTCAACCATTCCCTCACTCTTCATTTTGGAGATAAAAAACCTTGAATCTCTGGCCTGGTCCCAAGGTCATCCAATCCTTGTCCAGAGTTTCCTTCTAAACCTCTAGCACATGGTTTCCAAATCCATCCCTGTATGAAAACAACTCTTTCAAGTGTCTAAGACTTCCTTACAGCCCTGACCCATAGTCTCTGCTCAACCTTTGGTCACCACCATCTCTATAGCACATGGCCAGGCCAATCAGCCTGCTTTGGACCTTACAGTCTCCAGATTCTCATGACCTTGCTTAGATTCATCTGATTTCTCTAACCTCATCCTCCCTCTCTTCCTGGTGTTAGTGTCATCCTAGGGTTTTTCTCCAGACTCAGGCAGCTGCTGGGCTTCACGGGCAACCTTAGGCAAAGAATTCCCCATTCTACTGCTACATTTCCACCTTCTCAGTATCTGTGAAATATCTCCACTTGGATGACATCTGTCACTTCCAACTCACCTTGTCTCAAAGTGAGATCATCTGCTAATTTAGATGTCTTTCTTTAAGTTAAAAACTGTATTTCCTCCCAAACAGGAAGCCTTGCTTGATAGCAGGTCCTGTCAAAGAAGCCTGGAGACTATTTATCTTAGCTTCAGTACCGATGTTAAAAAAACTAAAGCAAACAGGGCTGTATTCCTAGTGATCATTCTAATGGAGGCTGTTTACACTAACAGGGAGGTAGGGTTCTCTGATAAGACATATTCTGGTCAGTCTAGAGCAGTGTGCACACAAATTCTCAAAGCTCAATTCCCAAAGTCCTTTCAGAGAACGGTATCCATGGAGTTAAGTATTTTCTTTATAATGCTAAGATGATATTTGCTCTTTTCTCTGTGTTGACACTTGAACTAATAGTATAAGAAACATTGTTGGGTGAAACTGCGGGCACGTTGGCAAAAATTAATGAATGCAGTGGCAGCCAACTATACTTGTCATTATCTTCTTTACCACCTCATGCTCAGGGTTAAAAAATGAAAACTTACTGTTTTTGATGAAGCAGTAAAAATTAATTTTTATTAAATATAGACTCGAATGCACGTTGTCTTAATATTCTATGTGATGCAATGGAAAGTTAGCAAAAACCCCTTGTGCTGCATATTTGTGCTGCACAGATTGCCCCAAGGAAAATAAGGCACTTATGTGATTGAGTTGCAAGCTAAACTAGCCACTTTTTCCATGGAACATCATTTTTACTTAAAAGAATGACCAACAAATTATGGTTATTCAGACCTGAGTATCTGGCAGACATGTTCTCAAAAATGAGTAAAATGAACCTGTCACTTCAAAGAAAATGACTGGCGGTATTTGTTACCAATGACAAAAACTGAGCTTTCAAGCAAAAAATCAGAATTTAGAAAAATCTGTATCAGCTACCATAAGCTTGATGATTTCCTAATATTTGAAGAATTCCTGATGAGAAGGTAGAGATAGTAACAAATATGGTTTGTTTTTTTTAATATTATATCATGAAGTGTGTCAACATTTGGAAGATCTGCATAACTCAGTAAACCTATTATTTTCCAAATGATCGATGCACCATATTACAAAACCAAGCATGGGTAAAAGATGCTTTCAAAGTGCAAGACAGACTATTAGATTGTAATGTAAGAGTATAGGAAGTTCGTTGTTAAGTTTTCAGATTCCACATTGTCATTAACCTTTAAGAAACTAATATTGTCAAGTTTTGGTGAAATTCAAAGAAAATATATGAAAAGGCTATTGAAATATTTCTTCTTTTTCTAACTACGTAACTGTAATAGGCCAGATTTTCTTCATTTACTTCATACCACAACAGATTAAATGCAGAAGCAGATATGAGAATCTAGCTGTCTCGATTAAGGCAGATACCAGAGATTCGCAAAAATGTAAAACAAGGCCTTTCTTCTCACTAAACTTTTCTTGTTTTGGAAAATAGAATTGTTGTTATTATAAACTGTTAATTATATTAACATGATGGTTTATGATTTTTAAAGGAATTAATAAATAAAACATTTAAAAGATATAATCAAAAGATATACTCTACATAAACGAATATTTCTGGGGGTCCTAAAACATTTTTAAGAATGTAAAAGGGACTGAGACCTAAAAATTTGAGAATTGCTGGTCTAGAGAAAAAAAATACCCTCAGGATAATGATAAGTCAAAGTTGAAGGTCAAGATATTTTAAAACTGGAAAAGATTTGAGGGGAACAGAAAAGCTGCCTTCAATATCTGAAAGATGGACATAAGGGAGAGCAGATTCTTTCAACTCCAAGGGCCAACCTAGGATCAAGATAGAAGATGTCACCTCACTAACAATGTTCTAACAAAAACAATACCATCAATTCTCCCTTACGGATGGGGAAATCAAGGCACAAAGAAGCGACTTGAGTTGCCTGATTATGACACTTGAGTGGCAAAGCCAAGATTAGAAACCAGTTACCCAGATCCATAGTCCATAATCCTGCTATGCTGAGAGGATCTCAGCTCCATGTCACTGGCAGTGCCCAAAGAACATCTAGGTGACCCAATGCCATGCTACTGCAGAGAGCACTCCCACATCTGATGGGAGATTGGCCTAGTCTCAAAAGTGCCTCTCACCCTAAGATGCTCTGGTGCCAGTTTTGATTCCAAGAAGAGTGTGTATGTCCATGGTCTCCAAACGTTTTGTTTGTGTATTCCTTAAAGGAATTTTGAGAAACTGTCTCCTTTCATGTGTTTTTAAATTGATACCTTCTAATATATTATAAATATTAGCATTTTAAAGTAAGATTTTCATATCATTCTTTTAAATGCATTCCATGGCTTACCAACACTATAGCAATTTGATATCAACCATCACCTATTAAAAAAGAAACTTATAAACAAGCTCTTATATCAAATCTTATTCCTTTCTCTACGTGAAAGTATATTTCTAGTCTACTTCCGTATAGGATTTTCTTTAATATATTTTTTATGTTTGAAACTTTTTCATCATTAGCTTTCCATATCTCTCTGCAATAAAAAGATGTATTTATGTATATAAATTGACATTTAATAGTTTAATATCCCGTGACCCTAAGGCTTGTTAATTTAAAAAAAGTTGGCTTATTGTGGCTATTAGTATATAACACAGCGGTTCTCAACCTGCAGGTCACTCTCACAGGGGTCGCCTAAGACCATTGGAAAACAAGTGTATGTGACAGAGTTGGTGCCATAATGTACCTATGAGGACCAGTCACACATGTGTAGAGAGCAGCTACCAATCATTTTATGGTTGGGGGTCACCGCAACATGAGGGACTGTATGAAAGGGTCGTGGTGTTAGGAAGGTTGAAAACCACTGAATAACAGATCAATAATGATACCACAAATAATTTTAAATATAATGGTATATCTTCTGAGATGGTTTCTTAATGTGATTAATGGGTGGGACTTATGGAGCTTTCTAGACAGTAACATCTTGAATGTTTGCTGTCCCCAAGGTTTGTATATCCTGGGGAAAAGCAACTCAAAAGATTCAGGAGGGTAAGAGGCAGGTTCTTCTCTCAGAAGGGGGCGGGGTGCAATTGTGACAGGAAAGGCAGGTACAGAAAACTGGTGAAGCCTGTGTTCAGGAAATGCAATTTTAGAAAGGCAACAGAAGGAAGTTGGAGATGTGGAAATCGATTTTCCGAAAATGCTCTCTGCTGTCACATCCCTTGGAAGGTTTCTGTGAACCCCAGGGGCAGCTGTCCTCCGGTTCTAACACTTTGTTAAAATGTGAAGTAGTATATTCATAGAACATTATTAAAAAGTAATTTGGCATGAAAACCTCCAATATTAGGATGCCAAGAAAACATACAGGAAGGATTGTAATCTTCAACTATCATATCCAAGCGGGCAAATGACCAAAGAAATACAGGTATCATGATTTAGTACTAGTTAATCTTTAAGAATGCTTCCATCTAAGAGCATACACTCAACTCTTGAAGAAAAAATTATTTTGTGGTAACACCAGTGACGTCAGCCTCTGGAAGTTGAGCACCACTGTCATTATTCCTTCACGTCCACATGCACATTATGGCTCAATTAGTATTATCTTTACTCACTTGTTTAAAATGCATTTAATGAAACTCCATCACTACATAAATGGAAAACTAGTAGTACTTACCATAGGTGGTAACCATAAAACTACACAACACTTTAAAAGCTTGTCTGTGTAACACCTAAATTAACTTTTTCAACCATCAGAAGTATACGGACCCTCCTGGAGCATCCGCCAAGGCCGTTTACCTGTTGCTAAGCACCCAGGACCTTGCAGAGTGTTTGGGTAGAAGGCCCTTGAGCACTTAACCCAAGACTTCCATTATGTTCAGTTCTATTTCTAAGAGCCCAGTCCATCCTTGGTTACAGGAAAGAATATTTCTAAACTATGACCACTCCATGAGCCGGACCTGGAATCCCAGGAAAACCGAGATGACTCAGGGGACTAAACAGGTCCCTGTCCATCTTTCACGGGTCTTCCTTAAGGTCCCATGGTACTCCAATGTCATTAATAGAATAAAGGCAATGAGTAGGGAAATATATATATTTACATATATAACATATATAAGTATACATTTGTAGTCCCCAAAGTATGTCAACATCACATTCTTGTAGGACAAGAATATAATTACCAGCTATTTTGCAATGCTGACCTAATTGCCTAAACATCACCAATGGTTATCATCTCAAAATGAGCAATTAACGAGACGAGAGGAAGATGTACAACATTTCCTAACCACCTTAAAATAACCAGGCACCTGACTCAGCCCACAAGGCTCCGTCATTATCCCACCTCTACAGATTCTGCACCCCTGAGATTCTCTTTGCTAGAGCTTTCAATGCTGGAAGCTTATGTTTTTATTAACTCTTTTATTTATTTTCTGTTTTTAAGGTAATATATAATCAAGAGGCTTCATGATGTTGAATCTCTCTAAATCAGTAACTCCACTTTTAGGAATTTATTCCAAGGAAATGAATCAGACCTGTGAAGAGATGTATGTAAAATGAGGCTCAGACCAGTGTCCTTTGTAAGAACAAAAATATGCCACACCTAAATATTCAGCAATAAGAAGTGGCATACAACAAAATGAAATGCCATTTTACAAAGGAAAGCAAATGACAGGAACATCATCACGACATTATAGCAAGTGAAAAAAAGGTTCACTATAGCATAGACAGTATTATCTCAATTTTTTAAATATAAGTATATAGAAATATCCTAGAACTAAACATAAAAAAATGTTCAATGAAAGAAACATGGTTTTATTTCTTTGTACATTTCTGTATTTTCTAAATTTCTAACATGAATAAATATTACCTTTATAATTATCACACACCACACCCTTGGGAAAGCCAAGTTGCCTCTCCAGTCCTGGCTAAGCAAGTGTTTCCATGCTCCAAATAAAGGCAGGAGGTGAATTCAAGGTGTACTACTAATTCTGCCTTGGAACCACCTTCAGGTTCAAGTTCGAAGAACGTCAGACCCAGAGACCAACCACCTCTGGACTGAGGTTGTGAATGCCCTCCTCGCTCAGGCCAATTCTACCTTGAGTGAGAGATCCAGAACCTTTCTTTCCATTGGCTCCAATAAAATTCCTGATCGAGATGCAAGTAGTTGATGCTGCTTCAGCTAAATGCTTGGGTGCCTCTTCTACAGTTTACCAAAAAGGAGCTTCTGACGGTGAGAGGCAATTAATTCTAGTGGAGAGGGAGCCGAGGGAGCTCCCCAGCATCCCTTGAGGTCAAAGAGCTAACTGGGTAACAGTCTGGAGAAACTTTTGGCTAATTTTAATTTTTTTCTAAGACAGGTCTGTGCAATGATGCCCCCCACCCCATCCCCCGCCCCACCAAACAAAGAATGAAGCAGTAGACATGGGATTTGATTTATTGATAAAGAATCCTCCTGAGCTGGGCTTGGGGACAAGGAAAGGACAGGTGGCGAAGTAAGAGGCAGCAGAGGTGCCACAAGCAGCCATTAGACTGGAAAGGAGTGAAGCCCCGTCATCTCTGAGCTCCGTACGAGTGAGGGCCTCTTTCATATCCTCTGAGGATTATTTCAGGGCTCGGGCCTGAAAGATCATTTCAGGACACGCACTAGACACCCAGGAATAGCTCTTGGCTCCAGTCACAAGATTCACCACCCAAACTCACCCCTTTCCCTCAAGGTACACTCCTCTTTTCTATCCAACTCAGGGACTGGGGTGACATAGAAAAAATGCTGATCCTATAAAAATCTACACCACCGAATGGCCAAGGTAGAGGGATCCTTCTCAGTGCAGGAAAGGGAGGGCGGAAGGCACCAACAAATCGTTGGGCACTCAGTAAGCAACTGTTGTAGGACACTGTGTCCAGCATTGTAGGAACGAAGCGCAGCCTAAGACACAGACCCTCCTCGGTGAATGATGAACACACAAGCACTTGAGAGGTGTCAGGCCCAACACAGGCCCTTTGAGAAAAGGCCGGGTTGTATGGTTCTAGTGTGCAATGTGTTGGCTAAGAAAGTGAGGAAAGCTTGTTCTCTCCCTGGCGGGGCTACAGACGCACTGTTGTGACCATGGCGTGCATGCTGGGGGGGAATCCCCCAGGGGAATAATTCCAGCCCTCTGCAGGCCCTAAACCAGGGGCATTCCAACACAGTGAACACGATGTTTGTGTCCAGGCTTTGGGCCTAGGAAGGAAGGTGCTGGATCCCTCATACAAAGCAGACTTGATCTGAACAAAGTATACACTGATTCAAAAAGAGGCGGTTTGTGCAGACACAGGCCCGATGCCACTCAAAGAAACAAACTCCTTGTGCTTCTGAACCATGAGGCCCTAATTGCCTGTTTTTCATCACATGATTATGATTTGTACCAAGAAGGGAGTGGGTGGAGGGGGCAGGGATGGGAGAAAGAAAACTTGTGATTCCAGTAACATGTCGTGTCCATGGCTAGACATCTCCTGCCAAGTGCTTAGGAATTTTAGTTTTTATGTCTCTCCAGGGACAACTGAGGCTTTTTAAATCTGATGTTGTGAAAGATGGTTTCCTGGTGACCATGGGACTTCCATGCGGCTGCTCAGCAGAACACATCGGGTACCACAGCTGGGGGTAACCAATGAGACAAGGGGTGTGAGAAGGAAGAGACAAAGGTAGTTGATGAGTTAAGCCCAGAACAGCCTCGTGAGCAGGGGCTTGTGGGAGACGGTGGCGGGGACACGGAGCAGGAACATCTCTGGGGAAGAAATTCAACCCATCACTTATTTCAACACGTGCATTTCCATAGGTGGGAAGAGCACAGGGAAAGGCAGGCTCAAGGCATCTTTCCTGAGGGAGGCTCAGTGTAGAAGGGAAGACGGGAGTGAAGACAAAGTGTTTCTGAACTGCTGCCTGACTTTAGTGATTCAGCCGAGCCTGTTCTCTGACAGAGGAGTTACTACTTCTGAGAGTGAGTGAGGATGGGGCGAGAAAGGAGTCAGCTATGGTTGGGCCTGGGAGAGGGGAGAGGCTGAGATCCTGTGCAGGGAGAGGCTAGCTCTCCACTAGCACAGTGCTTTAGACCTGTCCAAAGCAGAGCTAGAACCAAGGCTGTTGGATGCCAGAAGCAAATGACAAGGCTGTGGCACGAAGAGGTCACCCCGCCACTGTCCCTCCTCCCTTCTATGTACAACACCAGGTATGCCTCCCTCCTATCTTAGGAAATGCCAGGGAACACGCAGGGAAGCTCGGGCTCTGGGCGTGGGGCACAGTGGCGTGTGGAGACCTAGGTCCCTCTGGTAGACAGCACGTCCCCTCTGGCTTCACGGAGAAGCAGAGCCCGCTGCCTCCACAGCTGGTGGATGGACATCAGATGTGAAGAGTACGTGACTAAGAACAGCAGGAGGAATACAAAGGGCAGCCCATGCGGGACATGCGTGCTGATCAGAGAGGAATTTAAAGAGCCTAGGGAAGGACAGAGTTATCAGATCTTAGTGTAGATGCTTTAGAAGGGACAGTTTTAAATGCAAACCAAGGAGCTGCATCTCTATCTAGAACTTAGCAAGGGCGATAAAACTGCAGACGCCTCAGCATGCTGTGCTAGGACCCTTGGGTTGTGGCAGCATCAGGGTCTCCAGGCAAATAAATGCCCAGGACCCTTCCCCATCCAGGGCCCAAGCCAATCAGAGGCAGTATGGAGAGAGACCCAGGCAGAGAGGCATTCCAAAACGCATTCTTACAGCCCCTGAAACCAAAGGAGGGCCCTGCAAGGCAGCCACCACTGACCTGCTTCCTTGAATCAGGGAAAGGAAGAAGGCCGTAAGCAGCAGACATCCCTGTCCCAGGGGCAGGAGAACAGGAGGCCTCCAGATGCAGTATGGCAAGGGAGCTGCAGTCATCAGGGACATAAATGTCCTCATGGAAACCCTCCCATTCAGCCCTAGTGAGCTGGCTGCCACCCACAGCCCGCCCGAAATGTACTCAGGCTTTCTAGTAACCATTTACTCACCCACCCGGCGGGTGTTATCATTAATGCCAAGTGAGTGTGCAGACATGGATTTCATGTACTGACTCTCTAAACAAATGTTAAGACAAAACAAGGCACTGGCTCTGTGGATTTCTATATGTGCTCACAAAACACACTGACTTCCAAAGCACAAGAGCTAGGGCTCACCTGAATCTTTCAGGGAATAAAATGGCATCTATGTGAAGCCATGATGGGCATAAGCCTCCGGAGGCCCTTCACACATCCCAAAGCAGAAGTGAGAGGGGCCAGCTTTAGAATCAGGAGACTGGACTTCACTGAAACAATCACCATCATTGAGCGCCTGCTCTGTGAAGGTCCTGAGCCAGCAGACACATGGATTGGGTTGGGGAGGGGTACAGGAGGGGTGATGGCTGATGAGCACGAAGAGAATAAGAAGTCATCTCCTGCCTTCAGAGACCTGGGCAGGAAGAAGGTAAGGCAAGACCCATATCCTCAAAACCCAGCACGGCATCATTTCAAAGCACAAAATGTCACAGGTGTTCAAAGAGGTCACATCTGGGGCACAGAAATCAGGAAAGCTTTGTCCTTGGTAGGTCTGGAAGGTGAGAGGAATGATCGCCTAAGTCCAGTGTGCCTATTTATTTTATGACCTTGATTCAAGGTCAACTAACGAGCCTGAGATTCTATTACATCTGCAGAGTTGGGATTGAGGTCTCCTTCCCGCTTTTGGTTCCTTGGAAAAGCAGGTCTCGGTAAAAAGCCACGGACTATTATTACTCTTAGGCAGAATGCCAAGAACAGAGCTCTGAGATCTCCCATCCCCAGATCTGAGCCAGCCTAAGCACGCACAGTGGGATGGGCTCCAGCCCAGTGCAGTCCCAGCCAATCCCCAGAGCTCTGGTGGGAATGTGTTCAATTGGATGGCACTAGCTTTGAGTGGGCCCAGGGAATATCAGTCACATGGCAATTGTCGGGCCAATTCTCTGCAGAGCCCTGCACCTGGCACCAACAACAGAGAGCCAAGGGGTATCTGAAGGTGCCACAAAATTAGATGAGAGACGGAGGTGCCCTCTCAAAGTCTTACTTTTCTTTCAGGACCCAGCCCCAGTTGGACCACCTCCCAAGCTTTCTCATTGCCACCCATACCTGGACTAACCGTGACTTTCACTTCACTCCACCAGACTGCCTGAGTCCCAGCTGTTACGTGCCTGCTGGCTTCCCACGTGAGCCCTGAACCCTCTCTGTGCAGGCACCCAGCACAGCTCGTCACACATAGCAAGTGGCCAATAAATGTTTCTTGGTTAAAAATTACAACCTCGCCCCTTTCTCTTCTTCGGGCAATTGGAAGATCTTTCCGAAATCTTGTGACAGATTGCTTTGAAGTTTCAGGGAAGATATTTTGGAACCGGACAGTAGCTGCAACGCGGGCAGCAGGGACAGATTTTGTGAGGGGCTGTGAGAACTGGGGGGACCCTCCTCAGTTCAGCACCACAGGGAAGATTCGAGGGCCTCTTTCTCAGGCAGCGCCAAGACATGTCAGGAGCCCAGAGGTGATTTATTTAGCTCCTGCCATTGCAGCCCCAACTCAGCCTTCCTTAACCAGTGTTGCAGCCCCTTCCTCCACTGTCACCTGCCCTCACCCGCAGGCCCAGAATGGACAGAAGGACTTGAAGGGTTGAGAAAAGTGCTATGTAGGACCTGGCCCTTTGTCCTGGGACATATTCAAAAGGAGAACATAAAAAGTACACACAACACATATCGACACCCGTGTTTGGGAAGGTTCGGTGATAGAAATCTAAAACTCAGAACTGAAAGAAAATCTCACCTATAACCACAAAGAGATTCAGTCTGATTCAGTGGCTTGGAAACTGGTATCTGAAAACACCCCAGCCAGTGAGCCAGGAAACTTCTACCCTCCCACAGGCTGTGGGGCCTTTAATTGTCTTGCTCGGACCCACTCTGGGCATGGAAGGTATAAAACTACCAGGAAAGGGTATTCCCCTCTTCCCACATACCCACTCAAGCTACTAGAATCTTTGTTTCCAGCCAGAAAAAGGTGTTTGACCACATTAATACAAAACAAAGGGGTCTTCTTGAAGCTCCCAAGCGTGTCTGTGGGTGACTCTATTGTCACCTGCCAAGCTACCTTACCCAACCTTAGCTTTCATCTAGGCGGTCTTTGATCACCCACCCTCATTGCACCCACATGGCTTTCTATTTGTTTCTTCCTGTTCAAAATAAATCTCTCTGGAATGGTTCTAAAGAATGACTAGCCAGAGCAAGTATGGATTCTAGCCAAGAACCAACCCAAGGGACAGACACATGATCCATCACAAGAGCAAGGCTTTGTAGCTCAAGATCTAAGTCACCTACTCAGTCTGAGCCTGTTTCCTCATCCATGGAACAGCAAGCATTCCCACCTCAGAGCTAAGGTCAAGGTTGAATAAGTTATCAACTGTAGAGTGCTTGGCCCACGGGGACATTCAGTTAGTATCAGCTGACCGGGTGCACCACACCCCCATGTTTCTTCCCCAGGCTAGCCACCTTACACAGTTTCCTTAGTCCCAAAGTCTTCTTCCCTTAAAAACAAACTCCTTCCTCCCCCAGATGCAATAACCTAGGAACTCTCATCGGAAATCTTAAACAGCCCACTGCCCCACAGGGGACTGAAGGTGTTCTGAGGCCGGCGGGGGGCAGTGGGACAGTGACGGGCAGTAGAAAGAACACTGTGGTAAGAATCCAAAGCTCTTACTTAGCTCACTGTTTTTGGTCCTTTATGTCCTTTCCCCAGGACAATTTCTAAGCGAGATTCCAGCCACAGTGCCCCTGCTAGCCTCTCTCTGGGGAAAGTTCTCCTCAATTCTAAGTATGGTTGAACATCAACTCCATTGGAATCGCTGCTCAACCATCAATCTGAGGAAGAAAGCAGCATTTGACATAACGGTTCCTCCACCAGACCACCCTTCCCCATAAGCCAGCCCTTAGAGCAATGTTCCTACTGCCCAAGGCAAGTCTGGGAAGGGAAGTTCTGTCTGCACTGACGGCACAAATTACTTCCCCCTTAGCTGCCGTGAATGGGAGAGTCCAGAGCCACTAGGATGACTAATGAATAGAGTGTTTCATGTTTCCTGAATCCTTACGTGTCCCAGGGACTATGAATACCTTATCTATATCCTCTCATCATGCTGAATCCCCATCCCAATTCTATAAGGACTATTGTTGCCCCATTTTCCAGATGAGGAAATTGAGGCTTATTGGCATTAGGGGACTTTCCCAAAGTCACATGGTTTTTATAAGGGAACACAGAACCAATTCTGCCTCCAGGCCCAGCAAAAGCCACTAGGCTCTAAAGAGCCAGAAGGGACCCAGTACTGAACTTACCTGATAGGAAAGGCCATCCTTTCGGGGGTTGAGGCCAATCTCCTCCATGGATGGGGTGCTCATCATCACCTCAGTCATCTCGGCCGATCTCAGATAGTCAGGGCTGCCAAGAAACCCAGACCAAAAGTAAACAAACACACGCACTTTCACATTCCTACTCTTGGTGCGCTCTGCTGTTAGACAGTCGTCTGGAGGCAGGATGAGAGGTGTTCAAAACAGAACATGTAGAAAAACAAGCTTACACCCGGAGGAAGTACCTTATAAGCCCAGAGCATCAGGGCTGTCAGCCTCGATCAACAAAGGCCATTGTCTGAAAACCTCTCTGGCAAACCTCCTCTTCCCCCTTCTCCTGTACTAGTCCCCACTGGCACAGAGTGACTCTGGATTTTCTTTTAAGCAACAGAACTAGAAAAAAAACAACAAAACAAAACAGTTGGTAGCTAGATCCATCTGTCTATATTAAAACAAAATTCAACCCTTCTCAAGGGAACTGCATATTAGTATTACATAATAATAACAGGTCAACCTCGGGGAAACCAAGTCTAATAAATCTGCCTTCCCAAATTTCTTTCTGTATCTCTGGTGTTTCTTTTTGCAAAATGTCCCACTTAAAGCCCCAAGGGGTCAGCTTTCTGCAAGCTTCACATCTGCCATCCAACCCTCTTCTCTAGCCCCAGCTACAGCAGCTGCAAGCTCACAGCTTAAAAAACATCCCCTGGATTAAAGCCTTAAAGATGCCCAGACTCTGATTGCAAAGGAAATTTCCAGAGGGGCCAAGCTGGCCCACCAATGGCTGACATGTGAAAGTGCTTTGTACTCTGTAAGCAGGATACAAATGTTCCATTATCCTCACACCAACCATGGGCACATACAGGGTCCCAAAATTACACAACACCCAATGTTTCCACCATCATGCCTTTAACACATGGTTTTAAAAAATAAAAAAGTGGGGCAGGCTTTAGAGAAACTATGTCTTAGGAAACAGGGGTACCAAACTCTTCATTTTATGGTTACGGTAGAATAAAGATGGGATTAGATCTGGAAACAGAAGCAATAGGTTCTGGTCCAAGCTTTGCCACTCAAGAGCTGTATGATCTTGAACAAGTCATATAACTTCTCTGAGCCACAGGTGCCCTGTTGGTCTGTTACCAGGATACTAATGTGTATCTCACAGCCATGCACTAAAAAGCTAATCTTGGGGCAGAAAAATGTGACAACCTAATGAAATGTTAATCAATTAAAAAATAACCCCAAACCTTAATTTCTCAGGGGATAATAACCCCAGTGGGCTCTAACACCCACCTTGGCAAGTTTTGAGTGGCCAGGGGCACAAGGCCTCGAATAGCCTTCAGTCTCACCCCTATGGGACCTGGCTGCTCCCACACCACGGAGGTGGGAGGCAAGGGGAGCCCAGCCAGAGAGGGGTACGCAAGCCTCAGGGATGAGGGAATTTCTGCTTTGTTTTGAGAGTTCAGTCTCTTCTCTAAACAAAGGCAGGCTGGGATGAGGGAGGGGAGACCTAGAAGATACTGGGTTTCGGGGCAAGTTTGGGGTCAGGAGCTGGGACTCTAAAGGCAGTTTCCTCCCTGGTCATGGAAAGGCTGCCGCTGACCCCCAAAGAATTGGGCCGCAAGAGCGCGCACAGTTCTCACTAGGCTCCTCGACGGACGTAGGGGCGCTCGCTCCTCTCTCCGGGCTGTGGCGCGGGCCGGAAAAGTTGAAGCGAGAGGCAGCGTTAACTTTCCGGTGCCTGGGCTGAGCAGGACCGCGCCGAGCTACAGCTTGCGGGGCCGGCTCTCCGCGCCCGCACCTGAGAGCGCGCTCCGGAGCCGCGAGCGCTCGCCCCCCGGCTGCTCCTCCTCTTCCCCAGAGCAGGAAGGAAGCCGCAGCCGGCGCGCAAGCCCCAGCGGCCTGGGGCCTCGCTCCGCAACGAGCCGGGGCGCAGTGGCGCATCCCTCTCAGCCCCGACCCCTGGTCGGGTGCAAACCTCCTCCGCCCCACGCCTGGCCCAGGCTCCTTGCAATCGGGGCCAAGGAGGGCGGCTCCTCCCCAGCGCAGGCCCCCACAAAGGCGCGTCGGTTTTTAAGGTCTAGGGAGAGGGAAGGGGTCGGGAGGACACAGCATGCGCTCGTGCTGCCGCTTGTGGCTTCAGACCCGTTACGTGTGGGGAGAGCATTTTTCCTCCACCCCTCGGAGCTCTGCAAACGCCTCGGTTGCACCAGCTCAGCCCCACTGCTGCGGGCCTCGACGCCGAGACTTGCATACAAACAAAAAGAAAAAGGGGAGGGGCCCGAGGAGAGCAGGAGCCCCCCGTGCCGAGCTGGGCTCGCGCCTCCTGCAGCCCTCCACACAGTGGGTTTTATTAGAGGGGTTCAGGCGTGACCCTTGGTTCTCACCCACCGCACCACCATATACACACATTCCCAGCCGTCCCTTAAGTGAGGGGTTTGAGTTCACTTCCTTTGTCTGGATGCTCTCAGAACCATCTTCCCCACCCCCACCTTTGCAACCTTGACGTTGACTCCTGCATGGGCTTGGGTTAGTGCCGGGCGCCCGTTCAGCCTGCGGCCCTCGCACCCGAGCCGACACGAGCAGGGGCCAGCGTCCCGCAGCCACGGCCGAAAGAAGGATGCCCGCCGAGGGCGCAGGATACTCACCAGTGAATGGGGAAATATACAGACATGAAGTCCTAAGGGAGGCTGACCCACGCCCTTGTGATTTAAAAACGGTCACTGTGTCCCGAGTAAGGATGTCACGGGCGCAGACAGGCGCGGCAGGCAAGGAGCAGGCGGCCGAGTGCCGGCACTGGGCGTTCGCCGGTCCGCCTTCCGGAGACAGCCCCACTGCCAGCTGAGTCGGCAGAGCGGACGGAGCCCTTGGTTCTCCACCGAGCTCGCAGCCCCACAAAGAGCCGGGGAAGCCGTACTTATAGAGGCGGGGGCGGGGTTGGGCCCCGGGAGGCCCCGCCCTCCCTCGCCCACTCTTGGAATAACGTCACCAAAATCATGAATGGCTTCAGCGATCGCAGCTACTGCGGGCGGCGGCTCGGGGCCGCGCTCTGCTCTGGTCCCGAGGCCGGCGGATTGTTACAGCTTCTAGCCCAGCCCCCTCCCCACGACTCACACTCGCAGACACGCGTGTGGACACGCACGCACCGGGGCTGGAGTTCAGTGTCAACGCCGCTTTCCGCTTACAAACCCGCCCGCATCGGCGCCCCCGCGGCTTTCTGCATGCACCCGCGGGGACTTGCTGGCGGGGGGCAGTGGCCACGAGGAGGGTGCTGAGCTGGCTTTGGAGGTGACTGCTCGGCGGTCGCGCGGCGCTTAGGAAGGGCGCCACCCTTCGACCCTAGCCGCCTGGCGCCCGCGCCCTCCATTGCACCCACTCGTCCTCCACAGCCTGCACCTCAGGACCCTGCTTCAACGTTCAACCCCCAAAGTAGGCCTCTCCTTGGCGTCCTCGCCCGCGGCACCTCGATCGCTGCGCCTCAGGCGCATCCCCTTTATCCTCGGCAAGCTGCGTGGAAATGAGAGGACCAGTAAAAAAGAGGCGTTGGGAGGGTGGGAAGGGACTCGGAGCTGCGGGGACCCAGGGCCCGTGGGGGTCTCTTTAGCTTGCAGCTCTGAGATCCACGGAGGGTTTGATGTGTGTGAGAAAGGAAGTGGTGTCGTCTTAGGGTTTTTCCACTGGACACACACATACACACACTCCCGCAGAGCGGGGCAGGGGTGCGGCCGGGCGTCGTTCAAGCACACCCCACCAGCCTTGGCTTCCTTATCTGCTCCGAGGAGAAGAAACAAAGAACTTCAGCCGAACCCCTCCCATACCGCCCAGGAATTGCAACTCTGGGGACCTCTCCAGGCGGTCAGGCTGCGCCGCCCCCAGAGCCGGGAAGGGAGTCTGCCCCTGTGTGGCCGGAGTGCGCTGCTTCACACCTCAAAACCTGTGAAATGGCTTTGTGACACTGACCTGTGTGTGCCCGGGGGGCCTGAGGAAATGTGCGCACGTGGGGGATGGAGGGAGGTATCAAAAACTTGGCAAAATTACATGTACCTTGAAGTCAATCAGCTTTTTGAAAGGTAGTGAATGTACAGCATCTGTGTGTGCTTTAAAGTGCAAATAGGAGTATCTCAAGTAAAGGATGGCAAGATTCATGCTGAGGGGTTAACAGAGGCCCTCATAATTTTCATCAGCCCTCCCAAGCTGGCAAAAATAAAAATGGTTGGTAAGCATTGGTAAGAATAATTAGAACAATTGTGCTCATTTTAGCCATTCACATATACAACCTGAGTTAAATCGGTGTACTTCCTAGGAAAATGCAGCTTCAAGCCCCCTAGTTGCTGTCTCCTCACCCCAACTCCACAAAATAAATCAGAAATGAATTTGTGCTGCCAAGTACCACCTTCCCTCTGCTCCTCTGGAGGGACTGTCCTGATGGAGGACAGTGCTTCCAGGGACAGGAGCTGCTGGGGGATGCTCCAGGTGTGGGGGCACTGCTAGGGTGGGGCGCTTTCTGCCTTTTGCATAAGGTAGGGAAGCTTCTGAGAGGCTGGGTGTGACATGTTGTCATTTATGTTGCCAAAGGAGAAGCCAGTGCTTAGAGAGCTGGTTTCTAGGCTGGGACTCTGGGGGGGCCTGAGCTAGGCCCTGGGCATGTAGGACTGATGCCCTTGTGCCATTGCTCCCTGGAAAGGCCTGGGTGAAAGGACTGGCTCACCACTGTCACATACCAATGCCCCGCATGTTACATGTCTGTGTTTATATCTCCCTCTGCCCCCCACCACACATACACATCCCTTAAATGTCAAAATGGCCTCATTTTGGAGGAGAGAATGGGACTCAAGGCCCACCTGAGAACTGATATCTGGCCTTTGGACAAATCGCCCGCCCTGGAGAACATCGAGGTAATTACCTGGTTCCTGCCCTTGGGGAAATGTTATATTAATACCCATTTTGACTAAATTTAACCTTCAGCAGTAAGATGGAGTGGAAAATAAGCCTTGGGTTGTGACCCCAAATCTATACTTTGCTTCCTTTCTGGAACTACAATCAACACATTTATTCATTTGAAAATAAGGGAGGCATGGGGCTAAACTTTGATACAAGTACAAGTATGCCATATCTCAATAACAACATTTTATGTAGTACCTTGCAGTTTTTCAAAGTATTTTCACTATCTCAGGTTTCAAAAGAATGTCATAAGAGTAACAGCACAATTTCAGTCCCCAATTAACAAATATGCAAACTGAGGCTGAAAATAAATTAGGACATTTGCCAAGGATCACAAAGTTACTGCTACATTGCTCTGGGTTAATATCTTTCCTTCAGATCTCTAAAGACATCAATATTTGTCATGTAGACTGACCATTTCTTCTTAATATCCTATGAGATAGGTTTCTATCCACACCATCTTTGAGTAAATGAAGAAACACAAGCAAATGAAGTTACTTAGAGCCCCAGAACCTTAGAGCTGAAAGAGACCTTCCAAATCACCGAGTCCAGTCTCCTCGTTTTACAGGTGAGAAGACACTTAAGAGATTAAATAGCATGTCCAAGGTCACCAGGCTACTAAGTAATGTAGATGGAACCTGAACATAGCCCTTCAGACTGATGGTCAAGTGTTCTTTCCACTACAACCCTACGCCTTGCACGGCACTTGCCAAGAACTCGGCCGTGGAAGTCAAATATGTGATCTGGACTCTCTAAACCACCTCTGTCCACAACCAACAATTATTGAGCATCTACTATGTGCAGATCAGTGAACTAAATATCTAGTCAGATCCCTCTGCACTCCTTCCCTTTTCCCACCTTTATCCCCAGGAACTAAAGGGTTGAATTACAATTCTGCTTCAATAAAAACCCAAGTGTAATCAGAATTGCCTTGCTTTCCAACATTATATAAATCCAGTTTTACAGCTTCTGGTCTCCCTCACCTAAAATGGGGATTAAAAAAGGAGTAAGGGTACTGAGCTTTACATCTTACTAGAGTTACTTCAGGCACCACTGTGCCATGTATGTAGGACATGTAGCTAATTATTCATGGAGTAAACAAAGTCTCCATCTAAATTCATTTAGCAACATATTCCCACACTTTATCTCCCTTCTGACTTACTAAAGGACAGTATTGTATTTAATGTGCCCAGTTGTGGTGAAGTTGGTCCTTTGGTTAGCTATAAGGGACTTCATGAAGTAGCTGTTTCCTGAGTGAGGTACACTCATACCTATTAGGACATTTATGCCTCATGAAAACTTTAAGACATAGGCACCATTGCCCCATTTTACAGATGAAGAAAGAGAGGTCCCAGAGGTTAAGTAACTTGGGTATGGCCACATGGCTCTCAAATGGCTCATCCAGAATTTGATTCTGGGGCTTATGGGTTCCAGGGCCTATGTTTTCCCCACAGAACTACACTTATCCTGGCCTCTGTGATTTTGTTTATTTGTTTTAACAGCAAACTATAAACTAAATTCAAAAGTGTTGGTTCCAATAGCAAAACCTGGGACTACTAGTGTCCATCCAGTGGGGCAGGGCTGGCAGAATCAACAAATTTTCCACGCTGGGAATCTGGAAGCTTCCTAAAGATATCAGTCAAAGGATTGGGGTTTAAGGAAAAAAAAAGACCTGAGTAGGAGAAAGGGAGTTTCTAGCCAATTTTTCGGTGAAACTCGTTTGAGTACATAAGAAATCTGAAAGGCAAGAATGTGTGTGGGTTGATGTGAGGCTGAAATGAGATAATGTTATGAAAACATTCAGTACGTTGGAAAGCACTGAGCAGACACGGGACTTGTTTTTAAGGTGCTCAGGGGAAAAGAGGGGGATCAGCAGAGTTGATTGCATCTGCTTCAGCTTCATACTCATTTCAACCACAGACTACCCCCATTTTCCCCTAGAGCTCTTTGACTTTAAGTTTCCAGCTTTCATTGGGCAGAGGCAAATAGTGAGGCTCTGCCTGGTGGGCATGCTGTAGTTGCAGTGCCCCAGCATCTCCCCTTACACCCCACAAGTTCCTCCAGTCTTTGGTGCCTCCCAGCAAGCGTCCAGCTGGGCTCTGGACACACAGTGAACGGGCTAGGCCTCAGAGTGTGGGCATGCTTTCCCACCTCAGTGGTTAGGGAATTAGCAGTCCACAACACAAAGCAACCCAAACCCACCAGACAAAACCCTCTCATCTTTGACAGGCTTTGCTGTGAGTCCTCAAACAAGTTGCATGACCTCTCTGTGTCCCAGGCTCCTAAAGCAATAAAGCAGGCAATAAAGACATTTCTTTTTAGCTCTCAGGGTGCTAATAAGGCTGAAAGAAATTGCCTCTGTAAATGCTCAAGGAAAGTGCTTTTTATCCTGTCATCAGGGCTCCACGGTCCAATATAAAGCCTGTTGGTACTCTCACATGTGCCATCTCAGCAGGACCCCTTTCTTTCTGCCCAGAACCCTCTCACCCCCGAAAGAAGCCTGGGATCTGGCAGCTCATGAATGCTTGTCTTCCCAAATATCAAAGAGATTCAGCCCTGGCTTTTTCTTTATTTCTATCAAGGGGCCTTTGAACCAAAGGGAATTTTCAGAGAAAGAAAACTCTATGGAATCTTTAGGGTCCCGGCTCTTAAAAAAGTTAAAAAAAAAAAAACAAAAAAAAAACCACTAAAACTGGAACCAGTTCAAAGCTCTCATGTCCAATTAAGGAAATACTCACATTCCTGTCCTGGCTCTGACTCTAGCATGCTTCCTCTCTTTCCACAGCTAGAGGAATGCACTTTAACAGCCAGAAAAGGGGTTACTATCACCAGGACACATACATAGCAGAGGGCTCCTCAGGGTGGGCTGCAGCAGGCTGACACCCTCCCCAGATTAGATGAAGAGCGTGGGCCACGGGACCATCCAAACTCCCTTCACAGTACTCTGTCTTCCCCTGTCCCCACGCGATCTCACCCATAATTCTAGGCCGGAGAAACTCCATTGCACCTGTGGGGTTAGGAGAAGAAGAGGAAAACACTTACAACAGTTTCCTGTGAAGAAGAGTACTTTCAGTTTTCCTTTCAAATATACAGGATGTCAGCTAGCTTCCTCCAGGGGCAGCGGTGTCCCTGCTGGTTTCACACCCGCCGCTGCTCCTTGGAGGAGCAGGCGGTGAATTATGCACGGAGAGGAGCAGCTCCTTCTGAACCGCTCTGCCAGCTGGGTAACTCGAGCTCACACCAGCCCGTGGGAGTCCCAGGTGTGTTTCACACCCACATGGTGCCCAGCCTCGGGATCAGATAGCTGGGTCCATATTATACCTTCCTGCCCTTTCAACAACCATTCCACCAATGGGTTTTAAGCACCTACTATGTGCCAGATAGTGGTGGTTCCAAGTAATCACCTTAGGAGGACTTTATTTCTCTCCCATCACCCCCAAGACCACCCCAAATAAACACAGTCTAAGTGATAGACCCACACAGCTTTAGGATGAACTCCCTAAATTGCCTTAGTGACCCTCTACATAATCATGAAGCTGAGTGAAAAATGGCACACACGTTGTGCAAGTGCAGTTTGCATAGAAGACTCCTAGCCTCTGCCCTTCCTAGCACATTGCTACTCCCAAGTTCATTACTAAAGAAATCAGGCTCTGCCTTAGGGTGGCATGGTGTCCAATGCTGTGGACACTAGCAGAACACGAAGCCAGCCCCCCTAAGATGGTATGATAACTGCTGCGGTAGAGACATGTAATCTTGGGGGTGATGTAATGACTCTTGTCTTGGGGAGAGGGGTGCTGACCACCAGATTATAAATTCTGGAAAGGTAATGATTGAGCCTGTTTACTGCTGTACCTCCATCACATAGTAGGCACTCCAGAAATAGTTGTTGAATGAACGAACGACAGGTATCAGGAGAAACTAAAGGGAAAGGATACTGTTGAGCTGGCCTCAAAGGATAAGCAGAAGCCAAAGAAGGGCCATCCTAGCAACGAGAACACCATAGACAACAGCCTGGGGTGGGAAAGTGTCGGGGGTGTGCTGGGTACTAAGAGTGAGCAGAAGAATCGAGATCTTGAGAGGGGCACTGGATGCCCCCACAACTTCAAGTCTGCATGCTAAATAGAATTCTTATTTGTTAGTAAGGAGGCTTGGGCTGTGCTGAGTGGAATGTGCACAGAATTTCTAGCAGGAAAAAATGACTGTCACTTCTATTAGGCACACCAATCCCGTTTCCCTCCCCTCTACATTAAGTGAGTGAATATTAACATTTCTGCAGTTAGTGGGGCCCACGCAGAAGTGTTAAGTAGGTCAAATCAAGTTTACATGACATGTATCTTCTGAGACTGCCTCTTTCCATTGCCTCTTGATTCACACCTCTCTTTGACCCGCCCCAGGCACCCACTGACCTCAAAAACCTGACGCTCCCTTCATAACTGCGTTCTAAACTCCAAGTCGTTCATCCTTCAGCTCCCCAGTCTCAGGCAAGCCAACTTGAGCTGACAAATAAATTCGCAG
This sequence comes from Lyroderma lyra, assembly GCA_004026885.1. Classification (NCBI taxonomy): domain Eukaryota; kingdom Metazoa; phylum Chordata; class Mammalia; order Chiroptera; family Megadermatidae; genus Lyroderma; species Lyroderma lyra. The sequence goes on along the minus strand of PVJL010003837.1, from coordinate 59,583 downwards.
TATTGTGGGAATGGCAGCTCGTAATACCTCCCAGGCCTCCGTCCAGCAGCCGCATTTCAGGCAGGGTAAGTGGGTGAAAGGGAAGATTTCTTTGGGCATGGAAGCTGATGATAGTTAATGGTTGATGGTCGACATCTGAGAGGAAACCAAGCCATGGAAAGACACAGGAGGAAGTGTCCCCTCAGAAGGGCCGGGGTGGGTGCAACCTACGAGCACACATATAACATGACTTTCCCCGTTGTCACAGCCCTTCTGGAGGAATCTGACTGGAATCCTAGACCTCAGCTCTAATGTGATGACAGCATTTTAGTGGATTAACTCCAGTGACCAATGGGAGGGGGGTGAAAAAGGTCTCAGCAGACCCTTTTCATCCTTCCTTCTTCAGTAAGAAAAGACAGCTTCAAGTGGGTCCTGGGCACCAAGCCCCCTTGTGCAGGCCCAGGTCAGGCCAAGCAGCCCAGGTATGCACCAAGGAGAGGTGGCCCTGACCTCATTGCAGAAGTCCTGCGCCAGCCTGAGCAAAGCCGATGACAAGTCAGGACAGCGAGAAAGGCCAAATGCCTTTTCACATGCTTAATGGGGCCCTGCTGGCGGCAGAAGCTTCCTTGAAGTGCTTCTAAGCCTAGTGAGCGGGAGGTGTGGCATATCTGGGGCTGGGGAGAGCCAGTGTCGTGACTGCTAGCCAGGTAGGTATTTAGGACAGTGGGGCCTCTGGTCACCCACACCTCCAGCTCTGACTTCTGGAGCCTGCATGACAGCAGGAAACCTGCCTTGCACTCCCCACTACCCTCTCAGCCAGCATCTGGCTGTCTTGTTCCTCCTTATCCTGGCCTCATCGTAGGAAAGGAAACCAGAAAGATGGAAGGTCATTCTCCCGAGGCTCTTTTCTACCTTCATGCTTTAATGCCTCTGATGTTACTATTGAAAAAAGTCAGAGCATTGTGCGTGTTTGAGCCTTTCTGAATGGGCCCTACTCCTGGCCACCCCACTCTTTTTCATCTGGGGGTGGTTGGAGAGGGCACATTTAATGAAAGCCCTGACTCTGCTTCTGGTTTCACAATAAAAAGGGTCCCCTCCACACAAACACCCCAAGGTTATTCTCATGTTCTTGCCTCATCTCCAGGACCCTAGCCATCCACAATGCTTACTCATTTCTACATTTAAAAATACGAAAATATAAAGATTAAGGAATCATACACCAGTTATGTTGTCTGACATTCTTAATAAGAAAACAAATAGGTCTTTTCACTTATCTAGCCTCAGTTTATTCTTCTGTGAAATGGGTCTGGTATTCCCTAGCCTCAACTCATTGCCCAGTCGGGGACCAATATTGGCAAACACTTGGCTTCCTTGGCAGGAAGGTACAGCATTAAGTTATCCTGTCTTGGATCCGCTTGAAGATGAGCAGTAAAGAAGGGCAGTGGAAGTCACATCAATACTTCATTCTGTTGCTTGTTACAGGAAAACACAGCAGAGGCGGTAACACTGTCTTGTTTTCTGAGAGGCAAAGCCAGTTCTCTTAGAAGAAAATGATGCCAAATCCAATGGTTGACATCCCATCTCTCCCTTTTTCCAGCAATTTCTTGGAATACTTGCAGTGGGTCTCACATGTGCCAACACCTTGGCTGGAAGCACACAGCTGGGTGAGTCGCTGCATTCCCACGGCAGACCGGGGTGGTTACACCAGCTCTTGTTGGCAGGGGACAACCTCCCACTTTCACAGCCTACCCTTCCACCTATGGGGACATGAGCATCTTAAAGCTATTTGCTCAACAAGGAACATTAAGAAAGACTCTGGTATTGGGTGCCAGCAAGTCACCCAGCCCTTTTGTTCTTGGGACCTCCACATGTCCACACAAGCACACACACTTGCGTGCCAGGGGCATCACAGCAGTTGAACAAGTGCTCTGTTTTCTGGATCTAAGTCGGGGAAATAACACTGACCTCAATCCAAACAGAAACACAAACGTCTCATCTAAATCACTTTGTTTTACCATCTTTGTTTGTGTTTGGTATTTGTCATAAGCAACAACGAATACCTCCCAGTGACTTCAGGGGAAACAGGTGTGAGGGACTGGTGTGATTCCAATATGTCTAGCATTCTCTTGCTTCCTAGAGCAACGACAAGGGAGCAGCTCTAATAGGAGCCTGCACTGGCACAACCACCTGATATAAGAAAGACAAGGGCAGACGGGAGACAGGGAGGTCAGCAAGGGGGCTGCTGCAATGGCCCAAGAGGGAGGTGGTGTTTTGGGTACTCGTTGCCCCTCCTGGAATCAGTAACAACGGGGACCGAGGTGTCACTGTACTAGGTTCTGAAGTCTTCCATTGCCTCTCACCTGGCCAAGGTTCTGACACCTCATCGAGCTGTTTGTGCAGTGCTGCCTGTGTAAGCGCACGGTGGCAAGTTCGTGAACTTAATTGTCAGATTTGGGGGATGATGACAGCTCTGACGGCCATTCCAGAGAAAGAGTTCCAAAACTGCTCTGAAGGACTAGGCACAGGCATCAGTGCACAGACAGCCTCCCAAAGGGAGTACTTTGAAGGTGACCATCGTGATATTCAACAATGAGGTATGTAGCACTTTTTGTAGGTTGAGTTCCGAAATTAATCGTCTGACCACATGCATAAATTAAAAAAAATTAAACATGACTTCTCTGGAGGCCTTCACTTGTCCTGGGACTTGCCACTGAGTATGTTCTTCTGTGTAACCACTTCCAGGGACAGAGTTGTGATGGAGCTCTGCGAGGGCCTGGACCTTCCTCACACTGCAGTACAAACCGTGGTTTCCTCCTATAACCACTATGGATGAAGTTCAAATGCTAATGGGGTCCTGGAGCACCCCAATTTATTGAGTGGCCACCAGAATTTAGGTCTTCCAAGGGTCTCGGGGGAGAGTATCATAATTTCCCCATTTGGCCCTGTGCATACTGTGTAGTCAGGACCAGGCCACCTTGCTCCTAGAGATCCAGACATGATGCAAGTTCATACCTGGAAGCTGTCTGGGTTTTGCAAGGGCACATCACAGTTCTTCAAGGTATTTAATTATCTCCAGGTGGGTCAGTTGGTTATCATTGCCTTCACTTTGCTCTTTCCACAAGCTGGGGCTTTTTTTTTTTTTCCTTCCCAAGTCCTGAATGACTCTGAAGAGGCATTCTTTCCAAGCTGACTCATCAAAGCATCTCCTCCTGGTATTAAGGATCTCAAATAGCATGTCCTAGGGGTGAACACATCGGCACTAGAGGGATTTGAAGACCAGACTTGTCCACGTTTCTGAACAACTATCTCTGTTGAGGCTGGGTGTTACTCGGTCAAACACTGATTCCAGGATTTCTGAATTCCAGAGCTTGGACCTGATTCTGTACAAAATGAATTACTCATTCTTGGGTATCAAGAAGGCCAGTCCCCACATGCAGACAAGCCCAGCCCTACTGTGGGATGTTTATTATCCTTCGTCTTTGGGTTATTCATATCACTGGGAAGTGGAGGGAAGGTAGTAATAAAATGTCTTGGAAATGTCACATATACAGCACAAATTAACCACTATCTTCAATTTCCTTGCCTGCCAAGGAGGGGGCAGGTCTGATAACACCTACCTTGCAGAGTTGGTGTGAAGAGTAAAAGAACTAGATGACAGAGAACACCTGGTACAGCACCTGTCAGAGGCAGACGGAGCCCCTTATACAGTAACTATTTCGACCGTGTAAAATGGACACGGTCATCTGAACGTTAAGACTTTACTTGCTCACAGTGTGGTCCTTAGACCAGCACCATCAGTATCACCAGTTTGTTAGAAATGCAATTTCTCATTCCTGCCCCAACCTGCTGACTCAGAAGCTGCATTGTAATGAGATTCCCAGATGACCATACGCATATCACAGTTTGAGAATCATCAGATTAAGAGACAACAATTTTACCTGTGAATCTAGTAGACTTGATGGCATTTCTCTTGGCTACCAACAGTCAATAAATGAGTCCGTCAATCAAATCTAAGCCATATTTACCCAGCACAGTGTGCTGCCGGGCCGAGCTGGCTCTGTGGTGGCTCTGGCCAGCCCTCCACTCACCCTGCTCACCTGCCTCCTGTGGTCACCTGCTCAGTGGCCAAGGTTCCAGGGAGATTGAGGGCTCCTTGTTTACTGGGCAAGCACAGATAAGGTTTCTCACAGCCCCACCTGAGCGCCTGTGCCAAGGTAAACTTGCTCTCCAGAACTGCTCCCTGACTGGAAAATGTGTCAGTCTATTTATTTCTCACTCCCACTGGAAAAAAGGTGGGGTGGGGGGGAGTGGTTGGTCATGATGTCATTCTTTCCACCCAACTTCTCAAAGGCATCACATTTCATGGTGACTTCCAGGCACCTCTTGTGTTTCGCTGCAAAGTACCAAACAGAACTGGCCAAGAGCTTGGAGTTTCTCTTCCTTCTCCCAGCACTCTGCCCTCCCCTATCACCTCTTTCTGACGTTTTTCCTCCCTGAAGGTTTTGCAAGCAGCCTTAGAAAGGGAACCTCAAAGCCAAGAAGTGTGGGAAAGTTTTCTTAACATTTCTTACAAAGGTGACTTGAATCTGGGGAAACAGTCACTGGTAACTGGGGATGGAAGGCAGGTGCTGGCTCTAAGGGAGCAGGGAAGGGACTTGCTCCCTGGGGCCAAGCCTACTGCTCTCAGGGACATCAGAGACTTGGGAATAAAGGGAGAAACATTTTTCTGATAGGCATACAAAGAATCAGCAACAATTGGGGCCATTGAATTTATCACAATTCTTGTTTACATTTCTCTGCATAAGGCCGAAGACTTTCTAATTGGGTTTCTGACTCCCACATGCTGAGGGTGAGCAGACAGCACTGGAGGACACCTGGACCCATGTTGCAAGTGTGAACCCATCATTCATTCCTCTGATGAAGATGCTCCTGTATTTCAACCCAAATTTGAAGTACTTAAGAAAACAAGAGTTAATAAGAGATGGGCCTTGCATAGACCAGTAAAATAATGTGCCATGAACTGAGAAATCTAATTAATCTAGTCCAATTTTAAAACTGTTTTAAATTTTTATTTGCAATATTTTATTTTATTTTATTTTATTATTTTTTTATGTGGGTAGTTCCCTGGCTGGGAATCGAACCCAGGCCACAGCGTTGACAGCACCGAAGCCTAGCCATTACACCACCAGGGAACTCCCCCCATTTTTGCAATATTTTAACATGCAGGTAAAACCAGAGATGAATACAGTGGACACCAGGGGATCTACTACTCAGTTGTATCAGTCAGAACAGACTTGGTTATGCTATAGTAACAAACATCCCCAAATCTCAGTGGCTGAAAGCAACAAAGGTTCATTTCTCACTCACCCACCTGTCCTCCATGGATTCCCTAAGGACAGCTTGTCTGCTGAGGGATGGGGGAGGAGAGGAGCTTTGTCTCTGTGCTGCCATGTTGGCCAAAGCTTTTGTGTACTGATTCATGAGGCCAGAAACCTAAGTCCCTTCCACTCCAGTTCATCGGCCAAAGTAAGTTTCTAGGCCACTCCTAACTTCAAAGTTGATGGGAAGTACAATCCTACCATGGGCCTGGGAAGCAGAGAGCCAGAAGTATTTGGTGGACAGAATTAATGATGGCCACATCAGCTTTAGCAAATATTAGCATATTGCCTTATTTGCTTCATGTCTTTTTATTTCAAAGAAAGTAAATATTAAAGATATAACTGAGCTTGCCCCTGTACTCCTCCCCATCCTATTCTCCTCGCTCACTTCCCAAAGCTAAGCACTGTTTTGCTCAATGTTAATCATTTTCACGCATGGTTTTATATATTTTTGCTATTTTTATTACATTTTTATGTATTCATAAATATTTTAAAGTATTATTGTGCCAGCTTTTAAGCTATATATGTGTATATATAGTATTATAATCTTCTACAATGTGCATTTCTCCTTTAGCATTGCAACTGTGAGCTTTTTATCTATGTTGACACATGCTGTATGGTATTTCATTTTATAACTATAATACCATTTAGTCATTCTTTCTCCTGTGAATGGACATTTCAGGTTGTTTCCATGCTGCAGCAAACATCTTAACATATATTTCCCTGTGCACACATATAAGACTATATTCCTAGGAGTTGGAACTTCTGGACATGACCACCTACAATTTTACTAGTTATTGCTAAATTGCTCTCCAAAGTAGTACTATCAGCTTACAGTCCCACCAGCAGTGAAGGAGGCTCTATGATTTAACAGCTCTTTGCTAACACTTGGCATGGCTGACATAAATTTGTGCTGAACTGGTGGGTGTGAATGGTATTTCATTATTGTTTTGATTTGTATTTCTGTGATTAATAGTGAAAGCAAGCATCTTTCTGTATTTTTATTGACCTTCTGGGGTTCCTCTTCTACGAATTGATACCTCATGTTCTTTGCTCATTTCCTCTCATGTGTTATCTTTTTCTAGTTAATGTGAGAGATTTCTTTGTATGTTATATTCATTGCAAATATCTTCTCTCAGTCTATGGCTTGTTTTTCACTTTGTTACAGTGGCCTTTTGTTATGCATAAGTTAATTTTAATGTAATCAAATGTATCAGTTTTTTATGGTTTCCATTTGTGTGTGTGTGTGTGTTTAAAGAAATCCTTCTTTATCTTGAAGTCATGAGGAATTTTTCTATATTTTCATCTTGTGTTTTAAAGTTTTGCCTTTTGTTTTTAGCATTGTATTAGTAATCTACCTGGATTACATCTACCTGTTCTAATGTAGAAATCTAATTTTGCATTTTCCATATGGATAAAAGTTGTTTCTAAGACTCCTTTATTAAATGGACCATCCTGTCCACACTGCTTTTACATCATCTGTGCCATGTATTGTTTCCACACACAGGTGAGCCAGTGACCGGGCTCTGTTCTGTGCCACTGGCCTAACCTTTTACCCAAACTCCATTGTCTTCCTCACTAAATATTTTCATAATTAAGTCTTGGTCAGGCAAGTTCTTTTACCTCATTCTTTTTCAAAATTGCTTCTCAGTTATTCTTGGCCCTTTGCTCTTGCAAATCAATTTTGGGGTCAGATTGTCCATTTCCAAACACAACAAAACAAAACACAACAAACAACAAAAAGTAGGACTTCAACTGAAATTCTATAGGTGGAAATTAACATCTTCATAGTTTTGAGCATTCTGCTGTATTCGTTTTCTTTTGTATGGCATGTGTTTATCATTTTCAAGCCCTCCATAAATCCCCTCATTTCTTCCTCTGCGCTCCTCTCCAACCCTCTTTACTTGAACTGAAAAGTTGCTTACATCCTGTTTCTTATTGCAGTTTCAGTTTCTTTACTTACAGTAGTTACCTCCTTCAAAGGTCTTCTAATTCTTCCAACTGTTTTCAGTGTGCAAAAGGAAAACCCAGACACACGACATAGTGATAAGGGGATAAAAGAGAAGGTTCTGATAATCTCCTGTGAGGTGATATGACAGCATAATTACACATGAGCAGGGTGCACATAGTATTTTCAGCTTCAGGAGACAGTATGGGGAGTGGTTAAAAGGCCAGACTGCTGAGTTTGAATACCATCTCTAACAGTTACTGGCTCCAATCTTGGGCAAATTACTAAAACTCTCTGTGCTTCAGTTTTCCCTACTGTAATGTAGGGATGAAAATATTAATTATCTCATAGCATTATTATGAGAAGTTAATAAGCTAATGTATGTAAAGTATGCAATGTATGTAAAGTACTTGAGACAATACCTGGTATATTGTGTGTCATCTATTATTGTCATTACTTAAATAGGATTTCCATGGCACTTTGGGAATGTGGTTAGTTTGAATGTTCAAACTCAATAATGTTAGAGTAAATTACTAATCTTAATACCAGACAAAGAAGTTGCTGGTTACTGTTGTATCTTCTCATTAAGCAGAAAGACACCATCCACATAGTTGAAGGTTTAATCATTATTGATCTTCAGTGGTGCTAGTTTAGTGTTAACCATGTTGCAAATTTCACAGAATAAATGAGTTCAGGGTTGGATGGTGTTGAAGATAATTCAATGCAATTTCCCACTTCGTGGTTGAAACCTCTTAAAATAAAGCTTTAGAAAAAGAAGACTTTTATGAAAGGAGATCAGAAAGGTAAGAATATTGAAAGGGCATCAAATCTACTTAAAAAAATTAAAACCAAGGAGTTGGTAGAGAGAGCATGAATTGATAAATGTTCAGAGGTTGCTAGGAGTGGCCATTAAAAGAAGCTGAAAGTGAGGGGGTTTGTTCTAGAGAGCTGATAGCCCAGCTCCAGGAGAGTTGCATCCAGAAAAGTGTCTGGGCCTTAGAAACCAAGGTCGTATTTCTCAAGATCTTACATCACGGTCGCAGACAAAAAAGGGGCCACATACTAAACCTGACCAGCTTAGGGGAGGCCCACATGGCGGGCTCCACAAACTCAGAGACCAAAACTAACCACAAAGGATGGTCTGAACATAAAAAATTCCAAACTAACCTGTGCCACGGCTGGTAGTCACATCCTTGGCCTGTAGCTTCCTTAACAAAGGTCAATGTTTACCTTAAGTGAGCCTGTCTACTGTCTTTTTGCATCTAAAATAACTTGCCTTTGGAATGTCAGTAATTCCTTTTTCCAGGTTAGTAATCCCTTTTTCCAGACCCCTCCAGGGTGTGACCCTGTGCACCAGAGCAAAGAACTACAGAATTCCTCATTGTCATGTTTGTCCCCTGATTACCACATCTATGTGCTGTAAGATACTAACTCCCACCCTCCGCTTTCTCCCACCCACTTACTTAATCTACCACCATTAGAATTCATGTAAACCTCCTGACATCTCCTCCTTCAATTCTAATGTATAAAATAAGATGCAAAACTGCCATTCTCTGGAGCATTTTCTCAGTTTGTCGAGATTTTGCTTCCTGGCAATTGTTGTACTCATTAAAGTTCTCTACAGGTTTGGACATTTCTAATGTCGACACTGTCTAAGGGGGCTATTTGAGGGGCTTAGAGCACCTCCTTCCCTTCTTCCCAACACCAGGCTTCCAGGGGACCTGACATTTCCACCACTGGTGCCCCTTTGGATTAAGACTTCAGGTGCCCTACTGAAAGAAAATATATATAATTTAGGAGGAATAAATTCATATAATCTACCATCTAGGAGAACCTTAGATTGAACTCCTCAGCTTAGGCGCAGCTGCGAGCAGGGTCACGCTGTATAGCAAAGGAAGTTCTGCTGGACAGAGGGGAAGGGAAATGCTCAGAGGGTGGGGCTGTCTTATAAACAAGGAAGGCCAGATGGAGACTCAATAAAATAAGAGGAAGGGATGGTGGGGCTGTGGAGCAGGTAAATACAGTACAAAGATATAGGTAAATGTGTGGGAGGGGAAGGTGAAGAGTGGTTGAAATCACCAATACGGAGTTGCTTCTCCAGCAGGATAAAAGCTAACTCTGGTTCCCGGAAGTTTCTAATGATAGGAAAAGCCACAAACCCATGGAGAGCCTTACCCCACTCTAAGGAAGTAGGATTAGATCAAGGACTCCATATCACCATGTGGGATCTCCCTCCAGAACTCAGATTCCAGACTAAAATTTTTTGCATGCACTGTAGTATATACGTAATACCAGCAGCACCTTGTTGTGTACAGCTCTTCACATTTACAAAGCACTTAAACATCTTTTTTGCTGCTCTTTACACCCCTGGATGCTGGACAGGGTGTGATGTTATCCCCAAATTATGGAAGAGAAAACTAAGGAGGAAGAAGAGGACAACTTGCCATAGTTCACACAGCTGGACCAGAGGGAGTCAGACGGGCCTCACTTCAGGCTCCCCACAGCTGTCAGAATGGAACTTCTGGCCACATAGAGAGCTGTTTGAGGATATGGCAGGAACTCACCCCAGGTGCTAACTCCCACAGAGAGGAATGTATTAAAGGGGCTGCCACCATAATAGAGGGCATGTACCGGGGTGTGGGCACACAGTATCGACAAGTAGCTTGGTTGCTGCCCTGGCCCCATAGCACCTTCTACTCCAGCCTGTGGCCACCCCCACTCCTCCATGCTCGTAGCTCACTCATTCATTCATTCATTCAATACACAGTGGGCCCTGATACACTAGGAATACAGAGACACAATAGGAACCTATCACTGCCTTTCACAGTGTGGTGGAGAGAGACAGCACCTAAACAAAGAAGGGCAACAAATTGTTGATTCTCTTTTCAGAGAGGGAGAATAGCATAGTGGTCAGAATCACAGGCTTTGGAGCCAGAATGGGAAAATGAATTAAGGAGATAGGATATATTTGATGGTATAATGACTGAGAATTTCTTAAAAATAAAGAAAATATAAAACTTCAGATTGAAAAGATTCATAAAAAAGGAAACTCATACTTGGATATAATGCAGTAAAATTTAAGAACATTAAGGATAAAGAGAAAATTATCGAAACATTTATTAAAAATAAAGTAGTCAACTATGAGACAAAGGTAAAAGAATCAAAATGTCATCAAACCTCAACAACAAAATTGGGTGCAAGAAGACAATGAAGTAATCTTTTAAAGGTTTGATGGAAAAGAACCTCAAGCCTAGAATTTGATATCCAGCCAAACTATCATTCAAATGCAAATAAAATAAAAATGGTATCAGGTATATAAGCCTTCAGTTGGCTTACCCCAAAACTGTTTTTTAAAATATTCTTGAAGCTAATTTTTTAATGCAGAAAGGAAACTAGAAAAAAGCTGCAGAATAAAGCTAAATAAATAAATAAAAATAAAAGGCAGAAGAAAAAGAAGAAAGGAAACCACATATATAAGGTCAACAGAGAAATAGAGTGAAGCAACAACAAGAAATTAAACAAGTTGGTTTTCTGGAAAGGTTATAAAATATACAAATACATGACAAACTTAATGGAGAAAAGAAAGAGAAGATGTAAACATGCAATTAATATTGAAAGAAACAAACACAGCAAAAAGTTTTAAATTAACAATATTATGAAGAATTGTAATTTGGAAACTTGCTAAAATTGATAGAATTCTAGGAAAATATGTTCCAAAATTGGAAGAATAAAGAGCAAACTGAATTGTCAAGTATTCAATTAAGAATTACAATATATTATATTTTGCCACATATAATACGCTCTCCTGTATAATGAAAACTTTCAGGGCAAAAATCTTTCATTTTAATTTTTTAGTTCAAACTTTTTTTTTTTTGTATGTGGATAGTTCCCTGGCTGGGAATCGAACCCAGGCACAGCATTGACAGTGCCAAAACCTAACCTCTATACCACCAGGGAGCTCCTAGTTCAAACTTTTATTTGTTTATATTTAGGTACTTGATTTTTTGTATTATTAAGGAATTTCAGCATTTATTTTTTAGCAAATTATGGTATAAGAAATTTTATGTAACCAATAATTACAAAACACAAGAGTAGATACAAGGTACAAGAAATTTTATGTGTAAAATGTTTTTATATAAAAAAACTGATTATTGTATTCCAGGGTATTATTTTGCATATGAATATCATTATTGATTTCTTGAGTTACACTTTTAACTTATAAGCATAAATAAAATAATTAAAAACATTATATAGATACAAAATTAGTACTACCCATATGTAATATGCATTCTCATTTTTCCCCTCACAAATTTGGGCCCCCCCAAAAATGCACATCATACATGGCAAAACACAGCAATCAAAGACTCCCCACTCCTCCTGAAGAGCCATAGGCTCAGATGGTTTTATAGGTAAGTCCCACCCATTTGTAAGGATAAGACAATCCCCTGACACACATAAACTGTTCCAGAAAATGGAAATCAGTTTCACCTTTGTTATAAGACTGGGCTAACCTTTATGATAAAGTCAGAGAAGAATGGCTAATGAAAACCATGAGGCTATTTTATGTTTAAATATAGATATGAAAATTCTAAATACAATATTAAGTAACTACATCGAACAATGTATTTAAAAAGTTGTGACCAAGTAAGGTTTATTTTAGAATATAGGAAAATTTAATGTAAGAAAAAACAGTTATCTCAAGAATCTTTTAAAGCATTAAATTTTAATTTTAATTAAAATTTAGTTCCTTAGTCACACAAACCACACATTGCAACTGCTCAATAGCTAGCTATGTTTCTATTGGCTACCATATTAGACAGCACAAACACACAGAACATTTCCATTACTGTGGAAAGTTCTCTTGGAACCCACTGCTCTATCAGTTAACTATTAAAAAGTATGTGAAACACGTAAAAGAACCAAGATGAAAGTAAGAGTATCAGTGATTTATTATCAGCTTTATAAGGGATTCACTCAGACTTTTATGTTATGGTTGAGAACTGACCTAAAGTAATTGATTCTGGACATCACTGTCACTGACTTGCACGAAAGACACCAAAGCATGCATATACAGTAAGTAAACGAATAATACAAAACAAGTAGGGAAAACTCCAAGGTGATCATTAAAGTCTAGAATAATATAAAACAAATCAGAAGCAATAAGAATAAAACAAAGTACAAGTAGTAAGTAATTGTTTAGGGATGGCAGGCAGGGGATGTATAAAGCATATAAATATAAGTTGGCAAATCACTAGGACTAAAGCAGAAAAAAGACAAGAGGTAATAAGAGTCCATGAGTTGTGAGTAATAATGACAAAAACCCTTGTTAAAAGCATTATAAACACAGAATTGGTCAGAAATGTATCTGATTCAAGCCTCTGAATGAATTAATGAATGAATGAACCAACCAACCAAATAGGAGAGGGTGCCCATTTGTAGGGTGAGAAGGGGTATGGAGGAGTGGAAGTACAAATTGGGGATGATGGAAAAATGAAATAAAATGAAATCAAATGAAACAAGAGAGGGTCTTTGCATAGCTTGATAATGATCATGTATCCTAAGTTGAAAATGGTGACCTTATATGTCTATACCAGAAGTTAAAAAAGAGAGCAGATGGAGAGCAACGGAAGATCTCTGCTGGTACAAACATCAGTGGAAGGTGGTCATTTTAAGGCCAAAAAACTGGGTTCTGAGTGTTTTGTTTTGTTCCTTTAGGCACTGCATGGCTTTGGGCAAATTAGTTAAGCTAGCTGAGTTCCTTCATCTCAAAAAAATGGACTTAAAGCCATGTTTGTCCTACCTGCCTCTCAGGATGGTTGGCCCGATGCACCAAGTCATGAATGGGACAGAGTTGTGCTCCTGGGCAGAACTGTAAACTGTTGTTTCTGACAAGAGGTACGTGCGGGGTACGTGGTCTCTCGGGTACGTGGTCTCTCGCTCAGCTATCTCAGCAGCATTTCAGTTCTGAGCCATCAGACTAGGAAGGGACTCCAACCATGATCCCTGGGGCTGAGGCTGAGTCACATCAGTGAACTCAGGCCTCTTAGAACCTGCCCAGGGAGGTTCTGGGCACTCCCCTGAGTGCCCCACGGGTCAGGCAGCCCGTCTGAAGCACACCACACTGGGATGAAATGTCCTGAGGTCAAGGTGACCCTGATCAGAGAGTGGGGGCAGTGGCATCCCCTTCTCCCTCTCCCTACCACCTCCGTGCCAGCTGCATGCCCCCACCCCTAGCCTCCTAGCATAGGCGGCACCTGGCCCCCTTGTCACCAGCTCACATGCTAGTGAGATACCAGACGGAGCAGTTTTTGAACTCAACTCAGCTATCCTTCGTGCACATTTATAGTTTACAAAGTGCTTTTACCTGATTATTCCAATACTCCTGTGACACATTTGTTATCTTCTTTTCATGGATGCAGAAGCAGGCACAGAGAGAAAAAGTGACTCAAGTTAGACAATGGCAGATTGAGGACCTAAATCTTTGATGGTTTGTATTCAAATCCCGTGTGTCTTGTGCTGCTTTCGGCCTTCTGGGTGCAGGCCATGGAAGGGAGGGCTTTTCCTTCCATGCTGGTGGCAGGAGGGTGCACGCTGCCTGAATCTGCCTCCACAGCAGTCCATGCAGGTGCTTTCAGGCTTTTTCTTTGGGTTCCTTCTCAGTGAAAAGATCTCACAACGCTCATTCCCAGATGTGCTTGAAAAGGTGTAAGCATCTAGAACGGCAGGCTTCTGCCCCCTCCTGGTGACTCGTGAGCACTGCCCTGACGGCTAACATCCCCACAATTCCTCCTAATCCACTTCTTTCCTTTTCTTTTTTTTATTGTTAGACTTATTGGAGTGACATTTGTTAGCAAGAATTACATAGATTCCAGGTGTACAATTCTATAGCTCACTGTCAACTTGTTGTATAATAAGTTCACCACCCAGTGTTAGTTTTCTTTTCATCACCATATATTTAGCTCCCCCTCCCTCCTCTTTTCTTGAGACCATGTTCTTTCTTGAAGATATATATTCCGGATTTTTATCAGCTTTTACTGTTTCTGAATGGAATACAAATCATGATATCATACTATGAGCATCAGATTAAAAAAGCTCAGAAACCTGGGCTCAAACCACTTGTCTTTTGTGGGATATTGGGCAAATCTTCTTTCAGCTTCTTTGAGCCTCCGTTTCCTTACTTGTAAAATATGTGTAATGTCTACTTCTTGAAGTGATCGTGAGGATTGAGTGATAGGATGTATCTGAGTGTCGCAGAGTGGATTCGAGGAGTGTCCGTTTGCTTGTTCATACTTACTGCTTTGCAGGACTGTCATTGCTCCTCCACTTGTAAGAGAACTCCTGAATTCAATTCAGGTATTTCAGAGAATCACAGAAAGGGAAGGCAGTGCAAGGCAGGCCACAGATGGTTGTTAGAGGTTCCTTGTGAGGCCCATTAAAAGCAAACAACCTACCTGTTATTTCAATAGTACTGCTCCCAAACATCATCCCATATCTTCACAAAAGGTTTTCCCCTTTGCCCAGCTGTGCTTGGGGACAAGCTTTCTCCCCCTCCCTTGTGAAAGAGGATCCCACTTGACCATACTTGCTGAGGCCAAGAAGTGAGGTCAAGGCAGGCTAGGGACATAAGATATATATATATATATATATATATATATATATATATATATATATATATATATATATTTTTTTTTTTTTTTTTTTTTTTTTTTTTTTTTTTTTTTTTTTTTTTTTTTTTTTTTTTTTTTTTTTTTTTTTTTTTTTTGTCAAAATCTAGACTATCTATCTCACAATGCTTGTTTTCTTGAGCAGGTCTTGGCCATTCATAGCTAGGTATGGAGCCCAACCCAGCTCACTGAGGCCTGCAGCACAAGAGTCAGAACTATCATTCTGAGGTAATCTGGGGACAGGAAGCTGGATGGGGTGAGGGGACAAGCTGAGGCCCTCTGCGAGAAGGGCACCCAAAGGTGGGGGCTGGAGAAGCATTCAGAAAAGAGGTGGGAACAGGACAGAGAAAATAACTTTAGTTCCTGACAGTTTGCTCATCTCTGCAAATCATCTTGAGCTCAGCCTTTGCCACTTGTGGGAAGGTTTTGCATTAAGAAGCACTTGGTCTGGACAGCCACACACCTTAGACTCCCAGAGCCCTGCCCATTCTCCCAGAATTCAAATCTGAGAGCCAGGTATTGGCCCTGAGACTTCACTGTGTTTCCATTTGATTTGTGTTCTATTCCCTGTGGGAGGGAGAATTAGTGATGGTAGAGGAGATAAAATGGGTTTGCCCATTCCTTCTTCTCCCTTTATTTCTACGTGACAGGCAGCATGACCCTGTTTCCTTGTTTGTGGGGCCTCCAGATAAAATGAATTCTGCATGGTTTACTCCCTTGCTAGACTGTGGGAACCTTCCAGGTAGGAACTGGAACTGGTTTACTCATATCTCTGGAGCTTCACATACTACCTGGCATACAACAGTGTGCAAAAAGTGTGTGCTGAATATAAATGAACACCCAGCCATCTGAATAGTTAAAAGTTGGAAACTTGAAATTAGTAGTTCTCAAACCTGGATGTACATTAGAATCATCTTGTGAGCGTTATACACACACACACACACACACACACACACATTAGTGCCCTACTGCCTCCTCAGACCAATTAAATCAGAATCTCTTAATAGCAAATTTTCATAGTTAAATGCAGACAGACCTCATCATCTGAAGCATGCTTCAGAGAAAACTGATTTACAAAACTGGTAACACTTTTTAATGCACAATAATTACCCATTGTGTTTGTTATCATACAATGCATTTTCTTAAAATTGAGCCCATGTGTACAAAATAATAAAATTTAATTTTTTTGAAGTAAGAAATATGTAACAAAAAAGTAGTTTTCACTGGGTATTCAAAGACTTGTCCCTTCATGGAATGGCAAAAATAATCAGCATAGTATAATGATTGAGCTGAATTTTATTTTTAAAAAATGACAAACAAGCCAATGGTATGGAATGGAGTGAGAAGAGGAAGACCTTCACCCCCACAATAAGAGTCTTCATGTGACCTATTGGGACAGATTCTGGTACAAAGACACCTTCTTTGGAAATCTGTGTATATCTGAATGACCTGTTTAAAGAGAACTGGAGTGATAAAAATCTAAGTGTGGCTTTTAATTATATTAAAGTTCTGCTAAGAGACGTTTGCTTGGCCACCATCTTGCCTGCACAGACCCAGATGCATGAAGGGTTTATCTATCACAGCATTTCCGGACGGGAGCAAGGGAGGGACAGAAAGACCCTCCACACCTGTCTCTCTGAGTGCGGTCCTGAGCCAGCAGTGTGGACCGCCTCTGGGAGCTCATTAGACCCACTGAATCTGAATATGCATTGTAACAAGATCTTTGTATGATTTTCAAGCACATGCAAGATTAAGAAACCCAGCCTTAAAGGACACCCCACTCAGCCTCCTTCTAATGATTGCCTCCGGCTTCCCATGGAGAGGGCTAGATCTTTCCTTTCTTACCCTAGTAGCCAGCATGTAATAATCTTTCCAGTATTTTAACAACCTTTCTGAGCCCTCCTCACTTTTTCTCTTTATAGGAAAAAGAAAAAATAAATAAAAGAGAAATGAAATAGCTGTCATCACTGATTTGAGGCCCAGAGGGAGAGAAGAGATCAAAAGTCAACATCTGTGATTCTGCAAATAGAAAATGAAATGTTTCCCAGGCGGGCTGGGAAGCAGCTCTCAGGCCTTGGCTGGTCCTCTGTGATCCCATTCAAGGTGGCTGTGCTCAATCCAGAGCCTTTAAAGGGAACCCCAGAGCTGACCTTCATGGGGCAGTGGGAGTGCTCAGTGAAACTCCCAGGTCTGCAAAAGCCTGGGTACCAGAGGAGTGGGGCACTGTCAGCCTTCTGCTCAATGGAGACCTTTAAGCAGGAGCAGAATGAAAACATTATCTGGGTGTAGGACACTTCCAGTCACCCCCTGCTCACCCCCAGCTCCAAGTGTGTGCCTTGTCCTTGCTTTACCTGGGGGCCAGATCTACTTAGGAAGCAGAGAAGTGATGTGGAGTCCTGAGCTTTCTCTCTGATGTTCCGGTCAAGGTGCTGCTCTGAGAGAAAGGCCAGAGTGTTGCAAAGTAATTCCGCAGCCAGTGTGCTGGGCTGGGGACAAGCACAGGGGTGGGAGAGGTTGCTGGGGGTCTGAGGAGATGAATTCTCCTCAGAGGAGGTGAGAGGCTAATCCCTGTGGTCCATACCTGGATGGGCTTCCCCATCAGAGCTCTTGGAAGAGGTGATGGAAGCAAAAGAGGTGAATGCTATAAATGGCTTTAGCGACCTCCTCCTGCGGGTCGGACATGATGCCAGGTCTTTTGCAAGCCTCGTTCCCCTTACCCCTGACACGAACCCCGCAAGGCAGGTAGCCCCGCTTACAAAAGAGGGAAGCTGAAGTTCCAAGCATGTGAGCACCTGCCCTGGGTTCAAAGAATACAAGGCGGAGCTGAATGGGAGGCCAAGGTCTGTGACCTTTCCCTGCAGCACCTGCTTCTGTATCCAGGGATTGAAAAGCAGCCTGCTCTAGTCCCAGCTCTCTACTTTATTGGCCCCGTAACCTTAAGCCAGGCCTTTTGTTTCTCTTGGCCTTGCTGTGCTCGTTGTAAAAAGGGCAATATTGATAAGCCTCCATGTATTGTAAAGCACCTGGCACATAGCAAATCCTCAGTGGGTAATGGTTTTCCTCCTTCTGCCTTTCAAAGTAAAGGGACAGCCTTGGCACTGAGGTAGAAATCACGGAGGCTTAAGACTCTGACTGACCACCCTCAGGCCAGGACTGCTGTCTGGGATCGAAGGGCACCTCGGGCCGAGTTCCTGTGGGAGTCAGC
Organism: Lyroderma lyra; assembly: GCA_004026885.1. Taxonomy (NCBI): domain Eukaryota; kingdom Metazoa; phylum Chordata; class Mammalia; order Chiroptera; family Megadermatidae; genus Lyroderma; species Lyroderma lyra. Next base: position 41,409 of record PVJL010003837.1, on the reverse strand, counting down.
AGGCCGTGCATCTCTGCTCTCTTTCACCATCACACCTGGCTGGCAGCTCTAAGTGCCCTTCTCCTCCTCGTAGCCCAGGGACTTCCATCCAGACAAGTTCACCTTGGCCCAGTTGCAATTTCCGTTTCCTGGGCTGAATTCCAGCCAAGAGCAAACCTCAGATGCACTGGCCTCAGGAACATCGGTCCTCCGTCTCCTGGCAGTTCTCCTTGCCTGGAGGGCTCCCATGAGGTGGGTGCTGGGAGCCAGGTTAGAGCAGTCCCTGTGGTCTGTCATGAGCTGTCCTTTCCACTGGCATTTCCTCTCCAGGGTGGGGAGAGCACATGTTGCGCTCAGTAGGGGAGGGCCGGGAGCAATTCAGTCCTGAGGGCCCTGAGCCACAGCCGCCTGGCGCTCTGAACTGGGTATTCATCACTGCCTGGGCTCCTGTCTCAATTACTTAAGAAGCAGAGCTGGGTATTACTGAGCAACTATTCATTTTCAACCCAGTATCAGCCAAACAATCAAAATCAGATGCATTCCTGGCTTGAAGGGTGAGAGTAGAAAGAAACACTTTCTTCCTTTGGATACTTTTTCTAGATGTTTGGACTATGGTTTCTTTGGGGGGTAAAACTTTAAATGTTGGTGCTCTTTAACCAGTAATTCTATCTTTCGAGAACGTAGTCGGGGATATGAACTAAGATGTACACATGTGTACATGACGTTGCTGCTTAAGATAGTGAAAAATTGAAAATAGCATAAAGGTTCAACCATTGGGAAATGGTTAAGTAGATTATGATACAGCTTTATGACGGACAGTGATGCCCACTAAAAGTGATGGTTTCTAAAATTTTTAATAACTGGGAATATACAAGAATCATGTTACGAGAGAAAATGGGATTCAGAACTGTACAAACACCTTCGTTCTAAGGAATCCACAGTCTAATTCCATACACATTTATCAAGTGTTCGCTACTGCTGAGCCCAGGGCTGCGAACTGAGGAAGTCTAGGCCTCACCCTTCAAGATGCTCAAACCCTTGCTGGGCACAGGACTAGGCTGACTACACATCCCATTTGAAATGGGACAGAAAACAATGGTACTGGCCCGATGCAAACAGTATATATGGTCAGCCTACTGACACCTTGAATTTAGCCCAGTGAGACCAGGTTGACCTTATGTACCGTTTGAAACAGGACAGCGCTGTTTTCTGTCCCCTTTAAAATGGGACGTCTGGTCAGACTATGACCCATGGGTGTGGAACCACAGACTGGAAGGCAGAGCTGGGAGGGGTCTCCAAGAACTTGCCAACCCTCCCTTCCCCATTACAAACAGGAAACTGGGGCCCAAAGGGATCAAGAGTACAAGGTCAACAGCCAAAGTAGGTGGCATAAACTTCATGAAGTGCTGTAGGTGGAGAAAGGAAAAAGACAGGGTAGAGTGAGGTCGGGGTGAGATCTAAATCGGGCCCTGAATGTACAGGAGGCAGCCCCGCAAAGGACAGTGGGGGAGGGGCACCCAGGAGGCAGGAAAATAGGAAAGAACCTAGGGACCTCAGTGCTCACTGAGGGACAGGGAGTGACAACACTGGGACCTAACCTCTCTGCTCCTCAGTTTTCTCATTATGAAACGGGAAAGCTTTAATCCCTCATATGTCCTCGTAGTGTGTTGTGTGTTAAATAAGACAATGTGTGCTAGAGCACTGGTAGAAGGGCTGGTACACAGCAGATATTCAAATGGTAGCTCTTCATTAAGTCCCTGAAGTTCTCCCCAAAACCCTGCACAGGACATCTGATCCTCATCTCTGTGTGCTAGCCCAAGGAGGCAGGGACCTGATGAGAAGAGTCAGGAGCTGCTCCCAGTGTGCCCTCCTCAAAGCTGAGCTGCCTCCACTCCCCACGCTCTCAGTTCACACATGGGAACTAAGACTCAGGGTCCCATAGCTCCATAAAGGAGTGGGGTCATCTTCAGGCCAAGTTGAAAACTAAGAAACGCATGTGAAGTGCTCAGCATGGTTCCATGAATGGTAAGGAGCAGGTGGGGGAGACTGTGGGGAGGAGAAGAGGTCACCCCCTATCTCCTGCCACAGATCCCTCGCTCCCCTGGTTTTACCACCTTCAGGACACAGGGTTTTGTTTATTCGGGGCCCTGTGACATTTCCCCTCCCTCATCTCTGCTAACAAGAGTCCCCTCCTGACCCCTCCTCAAACAAGATGCATCGTGTTTTCAAACTAACCAGCACTGGACTACGCCGGCATGTCTTGTCTCATGTGGACGTCTCTTTCCCCACCCCTGACTCAGTGTAATCCCACCTGCTGGCCATGGCAAATAAGAAACGGTTTGGGGCCTAGCAAGGGGAGAGCTGGGAGAAGCATTTCTCAGTTTATCAAGTGATCGGCACTGGCATCTCATTTTTAAAAAGAAATAGAGAAATTTAGGTTATAGCAGAGTCAAGCAGAAGGTACAGAGTTCCCCTATTGCCCTGCCCCACAACGCATGCCTTCCCCCGTGTCAACACCATTTCCCGGAGTGCTACATTAGTTACAGTTGATGAACCTACACTGACACATCATTGTCACCCAGAATCCACAGTTTACTTAGGGTTCACTCTTGCTGTTGTGCGTTTTTATGGGTTTGGACAAAGGTATAACGACGTATATCCATTATTAGGGCATCTCGCAGAGTATCTCCCCTGCCTTAAACATCCTCTGTGACCCACCTACTCATCTCCTGCCCCCCAACCTCTGGCAGACACTGATCTTTTTACTGTCCCCGTGTTTTTCCTTTTCCAGAATGTCATATCGTTGGAATCACACAGAGTGCAGCCTTTTCAGATTGGCTGCTTTCTCTCAGTAATAGGCATTCAAGATTCTTTCGTGTGTTTTCAGGGCTTCGTAGCTCATTTCCTGTTAGTGCTAAGGAATAGCCCATTGCCTGGATGAACCACCTACAAGAGGACATCATAGTTGCTTCCAAGTTGTAGCTATTATGAATAAAAATGCATCTGTGTGTGGGTTTTTATGTGGACATAAGTTTTCCAGGCACCTCATTTTTAAAAAAATATAAGGCAGAGGGAGAAAAACATTTTTTCATATATTGTGAATGATTTGGAGGTGATTCTATAACTTGTGATACCTTTTCTGGAAATCTGGAGACCAGTGTGACATTGTACAACTGGCAAGGAAAAGAAGACAGTATTTCCTTCTCTAAAAGCCTTTCCTTCCTGCCATCTCCAGCTCCAGAAATCTCCAGGTCTTTCTCATGCACTCATCAGCTTACAACACTCCATCTTCCAAACCAGATGGTAAGGCCTTAAAGACAAGGACTGAGTCTTACTCTCTTTGTGTCCTCAGATACTAGCAATTGTTCAAAAAATATTTGGTGGATACATATAGAAAGGTGGGAATTCTGTCTTTCCTCTACTCTAGAAGCTGAATCCAAATTTCCACCTGTATCTATAACTGAGTCAGTTTGTGTTTTATTCACTCTGTTCCGTTATTCAAAGGGCCTTTTAAAAACTCATCCATTTTTATTAATGCCTTTCAAGGTAGAAGATGGTGGTATTATTCCCAGAGGGATGCAAAATTCAAGGTCACAGAGCAAGTCCCCAAGCCAGGAATAGAACCTGGGTCTTTTGTCTCAAACCAATCCCCTCTTTCATCAGGTTGAGCCCAATCTTTCTGGAGCATCACTCTCTAGACAAAGAGTGAAGTTGTTATTGACGTCAGGGAGGGACAAACTTCAGCCAACAGCATCCTTATTCAACAACGTGCCAGACACTGTGGTAGGTTAATTGCAGTTGAAAAGATGAAGAATTGGCCAGCATTGCTCCACACATCACTGTGAGGTGAAGAAGGGGAACCCAAAGCCTGCTGCCCTTCCCCAGCCTAGCCTGGTCCACTCCTGTTCCTAGAGTTCAGCCAAGGGGTCCGGAGCTAGGAGCTGTACCTGAATTAGATGCTTTAATCCTCACAGTAGGTGAGGTGCTTATTATCCCATTTTGTACATAATGAACCCAAGGATCAAAGAAGTTGGTTGATGTGCCTGAGATCATCTACTTGTAAATAACAGAAACAAGATTTGGCCCCAGATCTAACAAACTCCAAGACATGTATATTCACTTCCTGTGGCTACCATGACAAAGTACCATGAATGGGTGGCTTAAAACAATAGAAATACATTCCCTCATAGTTCTAGAGGCTACAAGTCTGAAATCAAGGTGTCAACAGGGCCATCTCCCTTTGAAAGCTCTCAGGAAGTATTTTTCCTTGCCTCTTCTAGTTTCTGGGGATTACCAGCAATTGTAACTTGCTGCTCTTTGGCTTGTAGAACATCACTCCAGTCTCTGCCTCAGTCTTCATGTGGCTGTCTCCCCTGTGTGTCTGTGTCACTATGTCCAAATGTCCCTCTTCTTGTTAGAACACCAGTCGTATTGGATTTAGGGACTACTCTAATCCTGTATGACTTTATCTTAACCTGATTACATCTGTAAGGAACTTATCTCCAAATAAGTCAGGTTCCAGAATGTATTTTGGGGGGAGACACAATTCAACCCATAGCACCTCATTATATTAGCTGCTTTCCTCATTATATTAGCTGCTTCATATGACAAGACTAAAATGTCAAATGCTTCACTCCCAGGCACTATTTGTTCTCAGTCCTGCTTAAGACTTCATAGTATGATGGAAAGACTGACCTTTGAACTGTGGGTCATGACCCCAACTCTGCTAGAAGTGACTACTCTCATCTACTCTCCCTGGTCCTCAGTTTCCACATATGTAAAACATAAATGTTAGACTAGATGGGTAGTAAGGTCCCTTTGGAGCTTGATGGGTTACAACAACCATAGAGGCAAAATCTCACACAACACCTCTCTCTGTCCAAATTACAGCTATTTTAACTCAATTCAATAAACATTTACTTAGCATCTCTATGTGTCCTCTACTTATATTTCATTGCTGACTACTAGATATATGTTCCTTAAGGCAGTGATTATGTCTGGTGCCTACTGTGGGCTCAGGAAATGCCTGTTAAGTGAACAGTATGGTAGAGTAGTAGAAATGCAGAAAAGAGAATTAGAATGTCAAGTCATGTTGCTTACCAAGCGCTACCAGGGCTTATGCCTTGTTTCCTCAAAGGGTACATGAGCTTCTAGTGCACAGAGCCTTCCTCTGCTCTCAACAATGCCTGGGGCAGGGCTAGAGACAGTAGAGATGCAACACATAGTTTAATTTCCTGCCCTCTTATTCATTTTTTACAGAAATCTGATTATAATATACTCAGCTGGTTTTTTATTGTCATTCCTTTTTGTTTGGTTCCACTTTTCCTCTTTCTTCCGTGCTCTTCAGCCCGCATCACCACCCAAAATCCTGCTGTGGGGTAAGTGATATTAACAACCTGATATGTTTCTTTTCATATTTTTCTCCATAAATCACATGTAGACTCATATATACATGTATGCGAGTGTTCATGGACATAATTGGGAAGGTTGTTTATCATTGTTTTATGTGCTAGGACTACACTTTAGATGCTTTACGAGCTAAAGTATCTTGCTCTTCTCATTTCATACCCGATGGAAATTTATCAAGTCCATTGATGTAACTCTAATTTATACTTTCAAATGGATGCTCATTCTTTCATGGTGTGGGTGTTCTGTAATTTATTCAGCCATTCGACGGCAGAAGGGCAGTATGTGATTTATTGATCACTTGTTCTTGAGGAAGAGAGTGGCTGAGAAGTCTCTGATCTTAGAGCCAAATCACACTGTCCTCATTTGCCATCTTCCTTCCCCACCCCCAGGTGTCCACACGAATCAGCTGGTACTTGGAGTTCTGACTTCTCCCATCAAATCTGAGTCTACACAGTTCTCAATATGTCATCCTAATGGGATCTGAGGCTTTTAAAAATGGAATCCAGACTTTCTGGGCTGTTTCCAAAGGAGATGACTTTTTACTTAATGGCATCAACCCCACTAATCCTGTCTGAAATCTAATCAACACATCAGCCAGGAAAGAAAATGCTGTATCTCATGTGAAATGGAATGAGCGTTCTACAATAAGATGCACCTCCTCTTAATCAGCTCTGAAATAAGGGAGGGGCAATTTCCAGGGCTCTTAATGAGCTGAGGGGCAGGTGAAGGTGGTGGTTCTTCCAAGGAGGGAAAGCAGAGTCAGACCTGGGATCTGGCCCTCTGAGCTGAATTCACTCTGCCTGGGGGTCCTGCCCAGAGCCGGAAATCTTCAGCTGCAGTAACTAAGTTGCCCGTTGGATTGTTTAAAACAGGCATGTCCAACCTGAAGCCGAGGACGGCTTTGAACGGGGCCCAACACAAATTCTTAAAACATTGTGAGATATTTTTTGTAATCTTTTTTTTTTTTTTTTTTTTTAGCTCATCAGTTATCATTAGTGTTACTGTATTTTATGTGTGGCCCAAGACAATTCTTCCAATGTGGCCCAGGGAAGTCAAAAGGTTGGACACCACTGATTTAAAATTTTTTTTATTGTAAAACATAGCCATTACATAAAAGATTTATGAATGTTATGAAGAGTTAAACGAATTACTATAGGTGATCATTGTCAAGAAACAGAATGTTCCCTGCACTCCAAAATATTACCCTTCCCTGCCCTTTCCTAATTACAACCCATTCCCTCCCCACTAAAGGCTGCTGTCCTGACTCGTGAGAATCACCTCCTTGCATTTGAAAAAAAAAAGAATAGTGGCTTCTTTTGCTCAATTTTATGCCTTTTAAAAACTTTGGCCTTTTCTTATTGAGTTATAACATACAGATAGCAAAATGTACAAGTCTTCATGAATTTTTGCATATGAATATAACTACTCAACTACCCAACTCAATATAAACAAATCATCCAATCAACCAAAAGCCTTAGGGCAGAGTCTGAGGTTTCCAGAAGAAATTCTCCTCCAGACTTCAACATAGAAACCCTGCCTGAGCTTCTAGCCTGCTGTTCTGCTCCACTGGTACTGGCAGCATGGACTCTCACCCCAGCTTCCAGCCTGTGGGCCTACCCTGTGGATTTTGAACTTGCCAGCCCACACTCATGTGAGCCAATTCCTGAAAATCAATTCATCTGTTTTGATATATATAGATATACACATAAATACCTATATACATACACTTTTATATCCTGTAAATTGTCCATTATATATGTATGTATATATTCTATTATATATGTATTCTAATATATATGCATTCTAATATTACATATTCATATATATTCATATTTTTTCTGTCTGTTTCTCTAGAGAACCCTAATTAATATTAATACATTTGCTTCACCTTTCAAGCCTTAATTCAAGCCTCCATAAAATAAGAGATGATAACATCAAACTTGCAGATTTGTTTTGAGGATCAAATACAATGCATATAAATTCTTAACACAGATATTTAATGAGTACTTAATAAATGGTCACAACAAAACATTTACCTTATTTATGGTAAGTAGGTTGAGAAATTAATATGTGCCCAGACTGAAGAAAAGCTCAGTAGAACCAAAGGTTATAAAATGAAAAAATAGCTCTTTCTCTCAGCCCAGAGAAAACTACTACTGTTAATAGTTGTGGGTATTTCTTTTGGAAATTTCCAGGCAAAAATATATACAAACAGAATTAAGCGATACCAATAGTTTTGGGCCTTAGTTTTAGTTAAAAACATGCAATACATTAAAAAAAAAAAAAAAAAGAAAGAAAGAAAGAAAGAAAAGCTATCTCCACATGGTACAGATTCTGAGCAGTGTCCTAACCAAAGAAATATTCTCAACAACTAGAAGTTAATTAAAAAAATGAACTCAAATTCATAACTGTATTTTTTGAACCACGTGAAAGGTTTGTCTTAGAAAATCCTGCTTTTCTCTCTTCATCCACTTGGCCCACACACCTGAGCTTTCCTGAACTTCATTCTTCAAAATTCACTGAAAAACCATCTCAGTGTGAGTCCCAGCTCCTCTTCCTTTGCTCTTGGTCCTTCTCTCCTCTCACATAGGAAAAGCCCAAAGAAACCTCTCTGGGAAGGCAGGGTGCTTCAAACTTCAGCAAGGGGAGTTGGTTCTTTTAGAGGTGGGGGAGGGACAAGGCCGGTGACAGGGTAACAACCACCAGCATGAAGACGATGTGGTACGGGTCAGGCACTGTGCATTACCTTCATCACCTAACTTAATTCTTACACAGACCCTATGAGACAGGTCTTATTAGCATTCACATTTTAGGGATGAGGAAACTAAGGCTCATAGAAGATAAGTACCTGTGTTCAGCCACTTGTAATTTAAACAGCTAGCTTATTCCAGAGGCCAGGGTCAAACCCTGGACATTAGAAAGAGTCCTGTTCACATACTAATGGGTTTTGTCCAGTTTCCCTTCCCCTCTGTTGATTTTTTTGTGGACCTTCCTAAAGAGATATCCAATGTCTATTGATGCCTCCTATTAAAACTCTCCCTATTAGTAGGCTAAAACCTCCCTTACTTACGTCATAGTCTCTTTAGGACCATATTTAATGCCCCTCTGGGAATTCTTTGGGTACTTCTGGTTGGAGCCTGAATGAGTTCATCTTATCACCTTCTCCATACTAAGCTGGGGATGGAATGGCATCATGAAAGTAAGTCTTAATGATATCTTTCAATCCCCTACTGTCTTCCAGCTTTAGCACCTTAAAAATGGTGAGGAAAAGGAAAAGTGGGGAGCAAGTCGCCTTGAAATGCCCTTCTTTGTCATAATCCCTGTACCAAGGAGGCCTGTGGTGGTTTTAAAATAGGTCCATGAGCTCTTTGACATTTCTCTCTCCAAAAGATGCAATCTAATCCTCCCTTTAAATATGGGTTAAACTTCATGACTCACTTCTAACAAATACAATGTGGCAGAAGTGACACTATGCAACTTGCAAGGTTAGGCATAAAAAGGATAGAGCATCTGCTTGCGTTCTCTTTTGGGACCCTTGCCCTGGAAACCAGACCATATTCTGAGAAAGCCCAAGGCACATGGAGAAGCCACATGTCAGTTTTCTGGACAACAGCCCAGCTCAACCTTCAGCCTATAGTCAGCACCACCAGTCAGCCGTGTGAGTGGATGAGCCTTCTGGTCATTCCAGCCCTAGCCTTTGCTCCTTCCAGCTAAGGCCCCAGATATAGTGGAGCAGAGACAATCCATCCCCACTGTGCTCTGTTTGAATTTCTGAGCCATAAAAATTGTGAGAGATGATAAATCATTATCTTAAGCTACTAAGTACTGAGCTAATTTGTTATACAGCAATAGACAATTTACACAAACCCATTTGCACCCCTTGCCATTTTTAGAATTATCCCACTCATACTGTGAAATGTCAGAGGGCAGATGACAAGAAGAGTGTTCTCATTTATTGACTATTCTGGCACACAGACGACAAATTAGACTCCTACCCAATGCTTGAGAGTCCCGGGCCCGGAACCTACTTGCCTACACCTCCAAGACCTGGAATGGCCGGGATCTGTCCTCAATAGGTAGAGCCCCAAAGCCCTTTGCTCTGACTGGGGCCTGCCTGAACATCTCAGATCTGAGCTCCATTTCTCCATCCTCCTTCCTGCTAGCTCCTAGAGTTACTTCTCTTTCTTCCTCAGTTAACTGGCACTCATATTAGATGGTAACTCAGAATATAAATGAGAGCCAATAACCCTGTGGTTTGCTATTTTTTCGCTGCATGTAATTACAGCAGGAACCCAGTGAGAGCACGTGTGGACCCACCAGCCTTGTTCTCGGTGTCCCAGGCAGAAAGCACACCACAGTTGTTTTGGGAAACATGGATGCTCCCCTAGTAGCTGCTGTAAGGCTATGAATTTGACATCCATTCCAGTTGCTATCTACTCTGCCATATGCTCATTTCAGAGCAGCAAGGCTGACCCGCCCAGAAATAGCTGCCTGCCAACTCTCCTTTGGGTGGAGCCTTGGAAATGCTCACAAGGGCAACAGCATCTCCTATTCTGATGCCTGATTCTCCTTGTGCTGTTTCTGTAGAAATGCTCTAACCCACTTCCTAAACCTTTTCTCTGCTCCCAGCACAGGACTCCCTATGAATCTTTCCAGCAGAAAGGAGCCAGTTCTGGTGCTTCCCAGATGTTTTGTCCCCAAGGCTGAGAGCTGACTCTGGTTCCACAAGGGAGTCTCAGAGAGTTACTAAATTTAGTGACTCACACAATCGTCCTCTACTTGGAACATGCAGTTCTGAGCCATGTCGTCTCCCAGAAATTGTAATTCCTGCCTTAGCCTCATGTCAACAGTACCCCTTTGGCTTCCCAATGGTGTTCCAGGAAATTTGTTTATGCCGAGTCCATTCTCTCTCCTCTTTCAGGATGAAAATGCAACTTTGGCTCACATCCAGGGGTATAATTTTAATTCAACATGCAGCTGGGCACTGCCCCTTAGTTCTAAAATCCTTAACAGTAAACCCTAGTCCCCAAATTACAACACTCGCAAAGCCCTCCGCACGTACAGACTTAGAGCAGTGCAACGATTAATGAAATACAGTGTATTGTTCTACTTCATTTAATTTAATGGCTGCATCATGTACCATGGCTGTACCATAATTTGTTTAACTAATCCCCTATTGAAGAACATTAAGGTAATTATTATTGTTATTAGACAAGCAGCTGAACCATGGAAACATGCTCTTAAATGCTTTCCCTCTGAGGACAATGAAGAAGCTGACTATTCCTTATCAAGCTAACCCTGACTTTGGAGATGATTATACCCCCGTCTGAGGTTTAGTAGCATCCTCAGAGGTTGTTCACGATGGAGTGGGCTACTCCTGGGTGCTGGGGTGGGAAAAGATTAACAACCTTCACAGCCTTTGAGGAATGACTTTTCAAATCAAGGAGAGTAAAGAGCAAAACCCTAAAATGTCCACTGCTGAAAAACTAACCAAACTTCTTTATATTTGCTTCTGATTATACTCCTCAGAATTTTCCTTTACCAGCCATCGAACATCTTTCTGGATGTGCTCCTGGCTGGTGTTGCCTCCTCTTCAATGCTCAGAAAGGACTACCTGCTATAAACAACAGAAGCCAAGAGATTTGGGTGTCTGCCCAACCACAGCCCTCCTCAGTGAAGGTAGGCTCCCTACCTATAATGTGCCAAGCTTTGTGTCCTGTGACAGTGCTTTGTAGCCAGCGGCAGCCACATTTAGGCAGACAAGAGGGGAGCCAGAGGCCTCTGAGAACTGTCTATCCATTATACTGCACAGTAATAAAAGACCCAATGAGAGCCCAGGTTTGATGAGGAGACCACAGACAGATGGCATGGAAGCAGGACAGCTGTCAACAATGGCTACTATGAGGGGTGGTCAAGAAAGTCACAGAAAGGGGAGGGGGGTTATCGGAGAGGTGAAAGTATCAGTGCACAGTTTGATTGTGTGACTTACTATTATACGTGCCAAATTTCAGCCTGCTTGCATCTGGTTCTTTCAGATATCGCTAAAGAAGCACGTCAAATGTGAAGAAAAACACAAGTATGGATAAAATTGAATCTTGTGCCATCATTAAGTTCCTCACAAAACAAGAGAAAATACCTCAAACCATTTTCAAAGAGATGTGAGCAGTTTATGGGGACTATATCCCTGGGACACCCATGGTTTACAAGTGTCATAGCCTTTTCAAGCAAGGTAGACAGTCAAATGATGTCAACCTTTGTCAGGGATGCCCTGTTGAGGCCACTTCCTCAAACATTGCCAGAAAGTTGAAAAACTTATAATGGAAGATGCCAGAATGAATAGAAAGCAGCTTGTAGAAGTGGTTGGAGCATCACCTACAACCATTTTGAATCTTCTCCATCAGCACCTAAGGATGTCAGAAGTCCCTGCAAGATGGTACTGAGAACGCTCATGCTGCTTCAAAAGCAACAGCGCATCGAGTGTCCACGGCAGTTTTCGGTCCTCTGCAGAGACCACGAAGGTGAAGTTTTAAACCAGGTTGTCACTGCAGATGAAATCTGGGTTCGTCATTACGAGCCTGAGTCACAGCAGGAGTCCATGCAGTGGCATGAAAAGGGCACGCCACCCCCCTAAGAAGTTCAGGGTCTCAAAATCGGCTGGAAAAATCATGGCGACTGTGTTTTGGGATACGGAGGGTCTCCTGCCGATCAATGACAAGGGTAAAGGTGTCATGGTACCTGGAGAGTGCTAGTCCAGTCTGCCGAAACAGTTAAAAGAATCTGCGAAGGAGAAAAGAAGAGGAAAATGGATCAAAGCGGTGCTGCTTTTGCAAGATAACACGCCCGTGCGCGAGGGCAATGCTGCGCTTCCGAACGGTAAACCACCCTCCCCGCAGGCCAGGCCTGGCTCCGTCTGATATTATTTGTTCCCAAATATGAAAAAACAGCTTCAAGGGAGGAAGTTTCAGCATATTTTGAGGGCAAAAACAAAATAGTTTTTGAGGGTATAAACTTACTGAAATATCTGAAAAGTGTATTAGGGTTCAGGGCAAATATATTGAAAAGGAAAGATAATAAATAGTGGGGAGTTTTTTAACCCTTTTCCCCTTCATTCCGCAAATTTCTTGTATGTGCCAGAAACCCTTCTAACCACTACATGTGTTCTGGTTTAATTTCATAACACCCCTATGAGGTAGATGCTATTACATGCATTCTGTAGATGAAGAGACTGATGACCTAACCAGCCCAAAGTAAAAAACCCGGCAGTCGGACTCCTGTCACTAACCATGATACTGGCTGTTTTCAACATAATTGAAGTAGAAGGCGTGGGGGTCTTTACAAGTAGATAAAGAAACAGAGAGTTGGGTTACTGTCAAGGGGACTAGAGTAGGGAACTAAAGACACTCACATCTGAGGAGTAAACAAAATGACTGGGTCACCAGGACAGCTGATGACCCCCCAAAGAAAGGAGCCCTTGTTACCTGCTCCAGGGGATGGGTGGGGCACAGCTTTGATGGCTTCCCAAACTTCCAGTCAAGGATGAATTAGGCCTCGAGTCAGAGGAGCCAGTCTTTGTTTCCCAGGGCCTGAAAGAGTATAACTAACTTGCTTTATTATGTTAATTCCCCAGATAATCATTAGGAGCTAAATGGACAGGGAGAAGAAAAAGGAATAGGGTAAATAAACCAGGAGCTCCTGGGCCCAGCAGAACTGCAGATCAAAAGCTCTGTTTGGGGCCTTTTAAGTCAGACAAAGCCTACTCTGTCACTACAAGGGCCTGTGCATCAACAGTAGTGCCAATTTAATTTCCATTGTGTTTCACAAGTTCAATCGCTTTTCCTGTCTCCTATTTATTTGTCACATCAACCCTATGAGGCATGCCAGATAGGTATTACAATCTCCATTTGACAGATGAAGAAGCCGATGCCCAGGGAAGGTGGGTGGGAGTTGCCTGGTGTCCTATAACTAGAGAAGCAGAGCCAAAACCAGAACCCATAGTTTCCAGGGGTGTGTGGGAGCCAGTTCATACTGGCGCTCCAGAATCAAATGTGTGCGTCTCTTTTCAACTCCATGTTTAGTGACATCACTTTGGTTGCCTGAAATTACTTGTGGTGGAAGCGTTTACACCATGGAAATCAGCAAACCCTACAAATCAGGGAACCCTTAATCCCTATGCCACTTGTCAAACATTCGCCAGCATGCCACTGAGAATATCCCTGTAATTCCTCACTGGTGCTAAAGATAGTGTTATGGCCCTTAATACCACAGCTGACGCTCAATAACCAAAATAGGAAAGGGCTATATTCCTAAACCTTTCAAGTTTGCCTGTGGTGGCAGCAGATATTAAAAGAACTGTGCCAGGTGCTTTATGCATTTTCTAATTTATTCCTCATTACAACCCTTTTCTATAGATGAGGACATTGAGAAGTAAGTTGCTCAAGGTCACACAACTAGAAAGTGGCGACTTCAAATCTAGGTTTGTCTGAACTTCTTAATCATGGTGCCATGATCTTCGTTACTATGATCATTTCATAAGTAGAACAGACAGTTCTCAGTTCTATGGGACCCCTCCTTCCCCCATCCTGTACACATGTAATAGAATTATAACTAAAATCAATCAAGACAACTAATTTCTAACACACAATGAATATTTTAAAGGCCATCCCAAACCTCAATAAAACTCCGTAACCTATTAGACCATTTTAGCAATTTATAACCATGGCCTATAGAAAATGTCAGAATTAATATTCTGCTCTCTTATTATTCCAACCATTGGAAATATCTTACATGATAATTGGCTCTTAGCAGCCACAATTTAATTTAATTTATTTATGAATATCTTGTATTTATATTTCATGGATATCGTTTTAATTATTAAATCACTACGTCTTAGAAAGAAATGTAATTCTGTTACAGAGCAATCCTTCGTCGTGCTGACTTCTGTAATGCCGTTTTAAGAGTGTATGAGGATCGGGGAGCATTGGAGCTCTTGCTCCCCAGCATACTGTCTTCAGTTTGGCTCCAATAAACTTATAAAAATGCGGTTTAAAAATATGTGTATGAGAATAAAAATATTGCCCAGGTTTCAGAAACAAAATTAGTTACATTTTGCTGGAAAACAGTTTGTCAGAAAATAAATACTGTACATGCCCAACTCTTTGATATCTCAAATAAATGTCTTGATGATTAAGGGAAAAAACTCTACCTGCTAATGCCCTTTGACCTATAGTGTGCAGAATTAATACCCTAAGTCAGAGAGAAGGGCTGACTTGATTTAGATAGCTAAGTCAAGAGGGCAGTTTCACTAAGTCAGAATAGCATGGATTTGGGACAGGCAGTGGGAACGGGGCTTCAAGTCCCCGATCTGCTTTTTGTCCCATCTGTATGATGCTGGGTGCATTACTGAACCCACTCTACACATCAGTTTCCCCTTTAAAAAATGGGTTAACATACCTACCAGGCAGTGGAGTTATGGAGAGGGTAGGACTGGTTATATAAGTTTCAGAATACAGTGCAAAATAAAAACACAGGGTCCCTTGTTCACAAGTTATTTTATTAAGAAGTTCAAGACAACATAACAGTAAACCAAGTATGGACCCTTCTGAGCACGGGGTCCTGTGACCTGCATGGGTGATGTGCTCACAAAGCCTACCACAGGTAAGGACATTAAACGCCACGTGTAAACTGTGTCCCACCTCGGAGGTACCTGAACGATGTCTGCTACTTGTGTTTTGGCTCAATTTTCCATCTTATTTCTATACATCATGGAAAATAAATCTAATAGTTACCTTATTTCTTTTTTCTTTTTGGCAGATAGGTGCAGGTCTAGCTTCACAGAATAGGTCTGTAAGTACATATTACTGAAAGTGTTCAAAGACATAACAGTCCAGGGTGGAATGGGGCACAGAACCCAGGAGAGCTGCACCAATGCCCAGGTCGATGGGCCCACTCTCCTTCAGCTGTCTGTCAATTTTTGGAAGAGGAATAGAGAACACAGGATTCTGTTTCTTAGCAGAGGTCTTAAAACCATAAAGCTAATCTCATTGGGCTCACTACATTGAATTAAACTCCTGATTTTAATTTCACAAAATAGGGTTACTGGGAGAATAGGCAGTGAAGCTTGATAGCTGAGTCCCACTGTCCAGAAGGAGTCAAGAGAGAACAGAAAACCAACTCCATTACTGTGGAGAAGTGGGTGCAGCTTGTGTCTTTGTAAAGAGGTGAAGATATTCCTGACAGACTTCATATAGAGAAGGGCCATCATGATTTTCTAAACATTTTTATTTTGGGATCCTCTTCATTGGGGGCTGAAGGAGCCTCCCCTGATTTTCTTAGTTCTTACCCACTTAGGTAAGAACACCATGATGAGACTGGGGATTGGAAAGACGAGTGTCCCTGGCGTGGAGGCATTCACTGATCTCACCTAGATATTCAAGAGAGCTCCTTTTTGGATCATTTATTTAAAAAAATTCATGTGTCTAACTTCTCCTCAAAACCTACTACTTGGATTCTTAACAGCTCCCAACTTCCTTCCCTGGACCTGAAGGGACCACACTCAACCTCTCAATAGTATCAGAGTACTTGTCATTTTGCACACTGCTGTGCATTCGCACCTGAGCAACAACAACTTAGAATTGTATCGATCTTCACAGTTTTAACATGCCTCATCCAGCTGGTAGTGTTGTTTTATAAAGTACTTTTACCTGTGGTATCCTGTGGAGGATATCTGTTACTTGTTTACTTTAGAATCCTCTACAGCACTTAGCACAGTGCCTTACACGTTGTAGATGCTCAGTCATTAGTTGTTGAATGAATATATTCCTCTGGTACCATTTCTTTTATCTGTTTAGTTTTCTCATGCCATCTAGACTATAAGCCTCTTGAAGCATTCATTTATAAAAACATTTATTGAGTGCCTGTTACATGACAGCAAAATTCTGAAAATAAAGGATATGAGCCTGAGTAACACTATTGAACACTCAAACCTGTGCTCTTCTACAACAACAACAACAACAACATGCGTATCTGGAGAGGGAAAGCCACTCGCTGGACAGATGACAGCAGGTTCAGTCACCTAATTACAGAGCTTCCCAGGGACTGGAGTTCACCTCACTGCTGGGACTCAGATTTGGGAAGGGTGAGGGTTCCAATGCAAGACACAGGATGGAGATGATCAGTATTGGATACTCTGGGTCAATAACTTCAGAATCATACTTGTGGGGGCTTACCTAAAAAGGTATTACCTGGTATCTTATGGTATCTTAGTCTCTTTGGGCTGCTGAAACAGAAATATCACAAACAACATACACTCGTTTCTCACAGTTCTGGAGGCTGGGAAGTCCAGTGGATCTGGTGCTTGAACACACCACATCAGAAGAAAAAAATGTGCCTTCCCTACATTTCCACAAGCCCCCTGGAGGGTGGTCCTGCCTCCTATCCAGTTCTATTGACAAGGGGAGCAGGTACCAGGGTCATCCCTGGAGCCCAGATCAGCCCACTCTTGGTACTGATCTTTTACCCTCTCACCCCTTTAGATGACCTCCCTCCCCAAGACTCCACCCTGACTTCATATACCAATAAGAATTGAGATGAAGCATCCAGGATATGTTGTTACCACTTGCCTCCCTCCTCTGCACAGCTCTGCCTCTCCTGGGCCAAGGAAATGTAGCAGAAGGAAGTGGAAAGCCTTTGACACCTTCAGTCTCTGGTTCAGAGGAGATGAGGGCCATCAGGGCTCCCTGTTCTCTCTGGAGGGCACAGAAGGAGAGTAGGGAGGTGTGCTCAGCCATTTCACACACCTCTGTCACCTCCCAGCAGGAGTTAGGGCCTCCATACCTTCAGTTTGGACCTGGGTCTGCCAGTATGTGACGAGGGGCCCCAAAATCTCAGGCAAGAGATGGAAAATGTCAACTGCCCTCCTGGAGTAGGACTCTCTCACATGCTCTTACTGGGCGCTTACTGACAGGCTCGGGGACTGGCATACACCAGGACAGCAGAGGGAGCAAGGCCTGCCATTCGGGCCAGGCTCTCTTTGGTCCTTTGTTGTCAGGGCCAAATAAGTCACAACAGACATAGAAACCATTCCCAAGATGGTACATCATGGCCACAGCACCCTTAATGAGGGTCTTTGCTCAATCTCAGGAACAGGAGCTTCTCTGGCCATTGGAAGTTTGTGTTCAAGCCTGCCCTAAAATTTAAAGCTGTGAAGCAGAACTGAGTTGTTGTCTGGCTTTCCTGGCTCCAGGAGCAAGAGGGGGCCTGCTCTGAGCTGATCGTTGGGCCCACCTGTTCCTACAGGACCCCCATCAGCTCTGCCCATGAGGAAAAGAGGCCTGAAGTGGCTGGCCTTTCCTGACAGGTCTGGCATTTCCTCTGGCCCAACAGGAGTGTGCCCACTGCTGGAGGGAGGAAAACACAGCCAGATCAGAAAATAGTTCAATGGCGCCCCCTGCTGTTCACATGCTAGTCTGCAAGAACATGCAGCTGGAAATGCCGACCTGTCTCACTCAGTAGGGAGGGGAGACAATGTTTTTTAGGCTCTGTAATTCATCAATTATTGATGTACAACAAATGAGTAGCTTAAAACAAAAATACAAAATACACATTTATTATCTTTCCCTGTTTCTATGACTCCAGAATTTGGTTTGGCTGGGCAGTTCTGGCTCTGGCTCACCTCTCAGATGTCAGCTAGGCCTGCAGTTATCTCAAGGCCTGGCTGGCCTGAGGATCCACTCAGGGGGTGGGCGGCACTCACATGGCTGGCAAGTTTGTGCTGGCTGTTAGCAGGAGGCTCAGCACCTGGCCATGGGGGCCTCTCCATGGGCTACTTGTGTGACTTCCTCACATAGAGGCTGACTTTCCGCAGAGCAAGGGAGTCAAGAACCTGAAATGGAAGCTGCAATGGCTTTTATGACTTGGTCTTGGAAATCACACACTGTATTCACACGAACTAGCTGTAATTCATTGTTGGAGGATGAATGATTTCCAGAAGGTGAGGATCCCTGGGGGTCTTCCTCGGAGCTGGCTGCAACAAGCATCTACCATGCACTAGGTAATATGCAAATAATATATGATAACATATCATTGAAAATTATTTCATGCTATGTATGCAGATGTTAAGTACGTTCCCTGAGTTATCTCATTTACCTTCACAATCCTAAAGCCTGGTTAAGAGGTTAGGAAACGGGCTGAGGAAGGTTAGACACTGAGGTCACTTGGCTAGTAAGTGGTTGCTTGAGCATTCAAGCTCCGTTCTGTGTTCACTATGCTTGAATGTCTCTCTAGGCATTTAGAGTTAACAACCAAGGATGAGGGCACAGATGAGGAAACTGAAGCCCAGAGAAGTCAAATAGGTTACAAAATCAGTAAATGGCAGACCCAGGATTTGAACAGAGGCTTCACTCCATTGTCCATGCTCTGTCTATCCCCACCACATTGCTCCTGAACAGAGGAGAAAGACACAGAAAGGAGAGAGCACGAAGAACAGGGCAGCCAGCTCATCTAGCACCTTTGTGCCTATCAGACGCTCCCTTGGGGCAGCTGTAACTCTGCAGGTGCTGGTCATGGCAAGCTCAGTCCCCACTTTCCTCCTCTGTCAGGTGCTCTCAGCCAGAGCACAATCTGAAGCAGGAAGGGGACAGGAAGACAAATGGGAGAGAAGAACTAGTTGTATGCATGACAGGATGGTTGCAGGGGGGAAGAAAGAGGGAATAAAAAGTAACAGGAAAAAAAATGAAAGAGGAGAGAGAAAAATTAAGAGATGAGGAAAGGAGGGAAAAGAAAGGACAAAAGGAAAACAGACCAAACATGTGGGGTCAGCTTAGTCCTTCCAGGCATGTGCTTTCCCGAGCATGTGGCTGTGGGTTTCAGCACAGCCTGTGGGGGGCCAGAGAAGTAGAAGACCGAGTAGATGGCTGCAGGCCTTCCCCAACTCCGGTTCACACGTTCCTCTCCACCTCCTTCCCCATTTCTGTCCCTAGTCGGGGGAATGGGAAAAAGAAAAGGCAACCCAGCATGTAGCTGGGCAGAGGACAACCTAGTTTCAGGTAAAATGAGGTGGCAGCAAGGTGAGCAGCCTTCTGGGGGACCCAGGAGACTCGGTCCAGAGGATAATCACTAGAGTATCAAAGAGCTGATGGAGAGATACATTAACTAGAAGATAATACTGGAAAGTAAAATTGATGCCTTCACCATAGTGCTTTTCGTTGCACTTTGATCCCCAGAGCTAATTGTTTAATTGGCATGTTCAGCTTTGATTGTTAATAGCCATTGGTGAATTAATATCTGCTTGCCTGTGTGCTTGAATTTGTCAAGTTTTACTTTTCACAGTGGGGTATGGAGTCAGAAACCACCTGGAGGAGCTGATAATTTAAAGTATGAAGAGTTCTGAGGCTCAAAGGCAGAGAGACTGGATTTGTGATCTCATTTTACCACCAGCTGTATGTGAGGAAGCCCCACCCCACCCTAATAGCCTCAAGTGCCCCCACAATCCAGCTTCGCTTGGGCTGCCTCTCCTGAAAGTTCAGCAATCTCCCAGAGGCCAGTCCCTAGCAGGAGAGTGAAGCAGAAAAATCAGTTTTTTCCTGCTTCCAGCCTCTCCCCACTCCAATAAAATCTCACAGTTGCCAATTGGCTTTCTAACAAATATATTCATTTATTTCACTCTTCTACTTACAATCTTTCAATGATTTCCATCTATCTATAGTATAAAATTCAAATTCCTGAGCATGGCAAGTCAGTTCCTTCATAGTCTGACCCCTCACTATCTTTCTATGTTCATCTTCGATCAGTTCCTATGTACCTTGTTATCCCTGGGCTTTCACTTAGGCAGTTACTTTTTATTGAAAACACTTCTCCCTCTCTCTTCTTGGTACTCTCCTATTCAACCTTCAACTGATTGTCCATCCATCTATCCATCTATTCCTCCTGCATCCTTAAACTACTTCAGTGCTTCCCAAGCTTGTCTGTACATTGGAATCACCTGAGGAGATTTGAAAACCTACAGATGCCCTGTCTCATTTTCAGATTGTGACTGAATTGGTCTGGAGCATGGCCTGGGCTTTAGAACTGACCACTGCCCCACTTTGTACCAGATACTGTAATAGCTCTTGAGGACTTGAAGACAAAAGTTGGTTCAGACTAGAAATTATACTTAAAAGGGGAAATGTTAATAGATCAGTAAATATACAATTACCCAACAATGTATCCAAGTGCTATGAAAAGAGGGCAGCCAAATATCTTCGGGAAGGTAGAGGAGGAGCACCTAACCCACACCGGTGTGGGACTGGGATGGGTTGTCAGTCAAGGACAAAGAATGGGGTTGGCATCCTAGTCAGAGGGAGAAATGAACACAGCTCACTGAGTTAGAGGAAGCATGTCACTTTTCAAGAGTGACAAGGAACTTCATGTGACTGAAGCTTTGCAGGTGGGGCCTTGCAGGGATAAAAGAATAGGCAGCCAGTGACGAAAGAGCCAGAATGGGACCTGGTCAGACTCGCTGGCTAGGTCTGCAGGGAGGGAGAGCAGTTTGTGAGGAGACGTAGCAACCAGTACAGAAACCTTCTCCATTCAAGTCTCCCTCACATCTTCTCCACCTGCACGCTCCAGCCCACAGCAGAGACCCCAAGTGAGGCTGTATGACCTTGACCTCTAACCATGCATTTTGGGCCAGTCATTGGGATAGGCACTTTCCACATATTAACTCATTTTTATCCTGACAACAGCCCCATTCTAGAGATAAAGAAGCTGAGGCATAGAAAGGGTAAGAAACTTGCCTAAAAGCACAGTTACCCAGTGTCAGAGCTGGGATTCGGGACAGGCCCTCTGGCTTCAGAACCCATGCTCTTAACCAGTCTGCCTTCCAAGGCTGTTTTGAAAATGTTACAGATATGACTGACCTTTAGTACACTCGGTTGTGTTGAAACGCCTCATCTTGAAGTCTTCTGTGACTTAACAGCAATGACTTGGCTTAGTCACTTCAGCGCTCCAGGCCTTAGTTTCCAAATGTTTAAAATGAGAGCTTGGCCTAGATGACAGATACAAGCTGAAGTCCCCAAAGCCCAAAGAATAAGCTGTGTCTGGCCAGCTATCGTGGAAAGTGGTTGTCTTTGAGTGGTGCATGCTCCTTCTTCACCCTGTAGTCACCACTTTCAGTAGTGCTGCACCAGGCCCACTTCCCTTATTTGAATGAACTGTCTGGCATCCAAAAGCATTTCAGTTTGAGATCACTAATCAGGCAATGCCTGCCCTCGTGTGTGATCCCACGAACGTACGTACTTCACTTTTCTTCTCCCTCTCCCACCAATCCAACTTAAAAGAACACTTTACCTGGGATGCGTCTTGTGCAAAGGCTCTGAGCCTTGGCTCCTCATCTCTGGAAGTCCCCTACTTGGCATGGCTGCAGATATAAGAGCCAGTGTTCTTTTTTATTGCCATGTGCCCTGAAAACGCTCATTTATTTTGCTTCTGGAAGGGAGACAGATGAAGCTTGTTTTAGAATATAAGGTTAATCCAATTTCAGAATCCATTGCACATGGACAGATGATTTCTGTTCTTTCCACTTTATCTGAAAGGTTTCCTCTTTCCAAACTTATAATCAATTGCTGGAAGAATGAAGGTCTTTTATTATGCTTCATGAGCTTATGCAGCACCCCCATGTTGAATGCCTTTCATTTCTTGTGGCAGAATTCATTCAGTATTGATAAAGTGGCTCTGAGGGTTTTTACTGGGCTTTGCAAACATCCTCATATGGCCAAGCTGAAGTAGGTGCCATATTGCCTGACACACGTAATAAGCACTCAAGTATTGCTGAATAAATGTTTGGGCAAATACTTTCTAGCAACTGGGGCCTATATGCCAGTTAATAACTCACTGAACTTCACTCAGTTTATAGGAGGAATATATCTTTTAAAATATTGTGTGGTTTGTAAGTTTTCACACATTCTCTAAAAATTACTATGTTTTAAAGTTGAGGAAATGAACTTCATAGTCACACTATGGTGTTTAACTTTCTATGACCCTGAGGTGTCATTATCAAAATAAAAGCCAATATTAAAGTTGTTGAAAAAAAAAATTGAAGTTGTGTTAAGCTGAAGATTTAGATACTAAACAAATACAGCAGAAAAAAATGACAGTACAAAAACTGGAAACAGTGCTATTATTTGTATAGTACCTTTTGTAGTTTCCAAAGCATTTTCTCATCTCTATCTCATTGGAGTATAATCATCTCACTTCACCTTAGTCGACTAATAGCAACAACATAATGCTCCAGATGTTCCTTTTTCCAAAAGACAGGTCAGGATGGCAGTTAACTGAATTTCTTAGCATACTCATGCCATCTACTGGTACTTTTTTGGTAGCATGGGTTCCAGCTGATTTTATATTAAAATTTTTTTTTCTTCAGTGTAAACTTCAGCGGGAGCACTCAGATTGGCTTAGAACCTGGGGCAAGGAACAAGGCTTACCTAGGAACAGAGAACAGTCATGGAATTAGCATTTGTTCAAGTAAGGCCTCAATTTAGATGAGAAGGTAATGAGACACTCCATGGTGACTCAACAGTTGGTGGAAGAGGAAATTCTGGAGAAGAGATGAAGCAAACCTCCTGCCTCAGGGCCAACTAGTGTAGTTTCTCAACTGCTCCCATCCCTAACGAACTCTAGCCAATCCTCAGGAACACAAACAAGTACCTCCTTTTTAGAGCTGGGCTTTGCTCTGGATGTTTTTCTGAAAGTATACAGTCTTCGTAGTTCACTTTAAATCTTAGGACTTAATTCTTCTTTAGAGTAAACCAGCAGAGAAAGATTAAAATAAGATGTTTTGGTATACAAACCACTTTGCTCACAATCTTAGGATTCTTTAAAAACTAGACTATTATAGCAGTAGTGTGAAATAGGCTAAGACCAACAAAGGAGAAAGAAAATTGGGTATAAAAAGTAACTAGAAGAAAATCTAGCATGAAAAGTAACTAGTCACTATCTATTAATGGGAATTTTTGCAGGATTTTTTAACTGAGGGGTAAAAATGGAAGCTTTTATGTATTTTTTGTTTCTTTACATTATCATTCAGTTGTATTAATAAACCTTTTACCTTTCTTTCTTCTGCTCCATAGTAGGAGAAAAATAGGAGCTTTACGATTTTTGAAAGCAAAGTAAAATGTCTATTGTAACAGATTATGAAAGATTCCTTATGGTGCAAGGTCAAGACACTAACATTTGATAAACAGACTCCATGCCCTAATTTGCTTAAAGGTTTAACAATACATATCAAAACCAGCAAGAAGTTAAATAATTTTGAAAGCATTCTGATCATTCTTTAACTGAGAGCAAAGTTTTAAATTACTGTGAAGGCTATTAGATTCTAGAGCAGCAGTGTCCAACCTTTTGGTTTCCCTGGGCCACACTGGAAGAACTGTCTTGGGCCACACATAAAATACACTAACAGTACCGATAGTTGATAAGCTAAAAAAAGGTCGCAAAAAAATCTTATAAAATTTTAAGAATTTGTGTTGGGCCACATTTAAAGCCATCCTGGGCCACAGGGTGGACACAACTGCTCTACAGACTTGTCAAAATGAACGCAAAACTGATAGGCTGAAAAGCTTTGCAAAGCAGTATTTTTAGATAAGCTGCTTCATTTCCCCCCTTCTTTTTGAACATTTGCAGATGAATTCTGCATGAATACCCTGTGAAGAGTTGTTCAGGATTACTGAAAAAGAGCAGTTATCCCACACATTTGCATAGTAATTAACATATTTTTAAGCCAAATATTCACTATATTCTAACAAGAATATTTTAAGATAGGGCTGGTTTTTATAATTTGTATTTCCATTAACTAGGTTTCAGAGGTCAAAATCACACACTTCCCAAAGTCAGATAGCCAGTAAGTCAGCATTGAAGACAGACAGGTCTTTATTTAAAGTCTAGTGATCTTTACAGAAACTCTTTCCTAGAGACTGCGCCTCTCCTGAAAAGTCAGTTTATCTAACTGTTGTACTTAACCATTTTTAAGTCAAGTTTTAAAAAGCACATGGAAATCATATTAATCTGTTCTTATTCACACTTCTAAGCTGTGGACCTCTTGTGACAAATACCTACTTTTACCATGTTGATAACTCCACAACCATACATTATTTTTAGTTTGAATAACCTTCTGAATAGTGATTCTCAAGTATTAGCAGGTAGGTTAACACTGCAGTTTAGTAAAATGTCTGGATTTCTTGGCTCCACCTCAGAAACCAATTAAATATTGGGGGGGGGGGGGGTGCGTTGAGGACTTAATTCACAAGACAACCAAGTGGTCAAACTGCAAATGATTCAAAAAACCTAAATATGTAAAGTGATGCTCAGGATCACAAAACCCTTAAAGGTGCTTTTGTAATGTGTATTTTATGCCTCAACATAGAAGCTCCGATATTTTAAAATAAAGAAGCCATACATTTCATACTCAATTTAGGACGGGTACCCACCCTACTTTCTCCTCTTAGTTCTGCTTTATTTCTATAACAGATAGCTTCAAATTAGTGCAAACTGCTAGCCTAACAGTTTTTCAGTTTAATCTTGGTCTATTTCCAATTCACACTTTTCCTAGAAGTAAGAGTTTGGTTTTATATGGCCCCTGGTGGGAAGCTGATCAGACATGCAATTAGTAGGAATCTGTTTAAATTGTGAGATATTTTTGTAACTGCTGTAGAAATGAACCATCATAAACCTGCCTGAATATTTTATCACCAGTCGTTTCCCTATACCACCAAATTGAAAATTACCTGTGTACTGATTAAGGCCTGGGCTGGGGACCATGTTCTGTATGTAAACATCTCATATGACTTACATGAATAGATAAAGTCAGAAAACAGACATGGTACTATTTTTCTCCTCCAATCTCAAAGTACCCATTTACAATTGTAACTTACATTACAAAATTGCTAACAAAATTTTAAGCCAGAGTACAGTAGACTCTCCATTAACCAGAACCCAAGCAACTGGAAAAAAAAAAATCGAAGAAATAATGGGCATGGGCACCAGTTAACTGAGTGTGCTTGCATTTATCCAGCACTGATTAATCCCCATGGGTGCTGGTTAACTGAGACTCTATTCACCTTAGGCTCCCTTTAAATAAAAGCATCATGTTGTTTAACAACAAAACAACATGGTCCCTGTCACCTAAAACTAAGAGGAAGGGTTCTAAAGTCTTCAACGAAAAAACCTTAACCCTTCAGTAGCCCACTTATTATGTAGCCTATTCACCTACACTTGGTTAATCTTCCCATTCCAAAGCAAGAGCGTTCCATTTCTGGTTTCCCATCCCAAGTGTGTGTGTGAGCAATGTGTTCACTTTTGTGTAAGAATCCAATCTGAATTGATCTTCTATATTGCTCACTGTAGTACCTGCCAGAGTCCCTCAAAGCTACCCCAGCACGATGACATCTAGTACATATTTGTTCCTATCTACTAGACTGGAGTTGTCAGTGTCTGAGGGGAAATCATCTCAGGGAAGTTAATGTTGGTAAATTCAGTATTTCCAGGTGTAAATTGGGTAGAGTTAACAGAGCCAGAATGTCACCTGGCTGCCGAATGAAGAAAGCTATAGCTACTCAAAGGTATGACATATGTGTTCATAGATAAAAACTAAGACAAGATGATTACTAGACAAGGATCAGTGGAAAATAAGCAGCAGCACTGAACCAATGCAAGATAAAATATACTTTATTGTGACAGCAAATGCACATAGTGCTATAGGTAAGGCATGCTACTAGGAGTCTGAATATAATCAAAGGTTGGTATGGAAATGAATGGGAACGAATGCTGCTTCTTAATGCTTGAAGATTTAGTCCATGGTGAATGACAGAGAAGAATTTGTGTCCATTTATCTCTAATGCAGTATTACACACCTACTTAATCAGATCCCTGTGCCTCTAACCAAAAGCCCAAAGGCAAATAGGAGAAACTTAATCTTAACTGTACTCAGAAGTAACTTCTAATATCAATAAAAGATTTTGTTAACTGAGGCAAATTTCCTCTCTAGGCAAAGACCTAGAAGTTGAGCATTCAAACATTCATTTAAATTAGCCAATTTTAAAGTCATTTATTTCACCAGAAACAAATACTAGACTACCTAGAAATAGTTTGGATAAAGAAATATTTACATTTTAATACTTCATAATGTTGTAAATTTGGGGCTAAAATAACACCCTGAGTTAAATTTGATCCCTGTCCACTTAAAGAAACCAATTAGAGTTTCAATTTCAATAGCTGAACTTCTTAGGGAAGATCTGAGAAAATAATGCTAATGAGAGATAGTCCTCTGATGAAACTATTAGGCACCACAGACTTGTCAAATTCAGTGCAAAATTGAGGACAGTCTGCAACAAAACTGAGGACAAGCTGAAATGCCTTGCAAAGCAGTATTTTTAGATAAGCTGCCTCATCCCCCAACCCTTCTTCTGGAACAGATGCAGATGAATGCTTTCTGCATGAATGCATATTGACATTCTGTTCAACTGTGTTCTAAATACAATACTGTGGGTCTAAACAGCAGGTTTTAATTTAAACAAAGTAATATACAGTCATTTTTAGCTTAAGAGATGAGAAGAAACACTACTATGAAAATTACTTATCAAACACTCTGCTCTTTTAAAAGGTGTTTTTAAAAGCAACACAGGACCAAAAACATCCAACTATTACTTTATTTATATTACTATGCTTAAGTTACATGAAAAAGACAACCAAGCAGTTCTGCCCCATTTCAGAAAGTTTCCAATCAACACCAATTATGTGGTGACAAATAACTAGGAATGGTGACATCTTTGGGTCAAGACTGAAAAGGAAGAGTGGGCTCTGGTGCTGCGGTTCATCTCCAACGAGAATATGGCACAACGGCCAGCACAAGCCATACTAACACTGAACCTTTAGCTCTGGCCACAAATCTGGATCTCTTCTTTGAAGCTAGCAAATCAAGTGAAATACTGGGATAAAAAAAAAAAAAGTTTTAAAATGAAGCCCAAATAAGTTTAAAAACCATGCTCTTGACACATTTTCCTTTCAAAATTTACAAAAAAACACTTTTTTACTCTAATAGCCTAGATTTTTTTCCTCACATAGCCCACCATGTAGCTGCAGATACTTATTCTGCCTCAAGATGTAAAAACAGGGGAAAAAATGATCAGCATCTGCATAATATTCTCTCTACACACTGCTGTTGGATGGAAAATAGAAAATGAAAACAAACAAACAAACAAAAAAAAAAAACAAAAGAAAGAAAGGTTCCATCTTAAGATTCTCACAACCTCTTGTTCCGCAGTTCATGAATCCGACTCTGATGCTAAGGTGACAGTGTATGTAAGTAGATTTTTGTTTTCAGTGAAGGAGACCTGGGAAAAGATGGAGTTAGCTCTTGTTCTTCAAGAGTTATCAGATGGTACGTGCTCCTCGAAGCCCTCACTCTCTCGGACTAGCGCGCGTTCCAGGATCACTCGGCCTTCCTTGTAACGCTGGCTGTCTTCAGTGGCAAACTCATAGATCCATCCCAGTTTGCTATTGCAGTTTTTGCAGCTCACATCTCGAACCATGTGGCGGCCAGTGAGCATGACCCGGTCTTGAACTTCACTGTACTGCAGGTTAACTACCTAAGAAATACGTGAAAACAAAATTGCAAAATCATGTAAATTATTTGCCAAAAATACAGTATTTGGTTGGTACAGTAAGAGCAACTTCAGAAAAGCAAACAGCAGTTGTTACTTTAATCAAACCTGCAATACCCTTCCCAAGAGCTACTTTTAGAAACTGCTGGAACAGGTAAACATCTGGACACATTGTACTGGACAGCTCATGTGATCAAGATCACCCATTTCGTACTAGTCCAAGCCACACATCACATTATCAGTTACTTTCTGTTTTATAGTGAAGAGTCCTTGACTTGGAGCCCTAAAATGCAGGGTCCAGTTGTTATTATTCACCATTCAATGATGAGTGCAAACAAGGCACCCAATGTAAAAATCCTAGTACACAATAGGTATTACATTAAAAAGTTTGCCAAATTTGTTTCTGAAAATACATTTTATATACAAACAGACTGCACCAGACTAAGCCTACACTAGACCATATATTGCAACATACAGTTTTTAAGTGAGTTCGAAAAAATCTGTGAAAAATTTCCAATGATTCTGAATACCCAACAACCCTCTATCTGATCATATCCAACCTACAGCCCAGGACGGCTTTAAATGAGATCCAACACAAATTTTTAAAACATTATGAGATTTTTTTGGGACTTTTTTTTTTCAGTTTATCAGCTATCATTAGTGTCAGTGTATTATATGCATGGCCCAAGACAATTCTTTTTCCAGTGTCAGGGAAACCAAGAGATTGGACACCCCTGCTCTATACTTTACAGAGAGCCAGATAGTTAATATTTTTGAGGTTTTGAGGGTTCTATGGTCTTTGTTATAAGTATTCACACTGCTGTTGTAGCACAAAAGCAGCCACAGGTAATACGAGGTTGGACAATTAATTTCGTAAATTCATCCTAGAAAAAGTGCTGCATACCTCATTGCTGAATATCACTACGCTCACCTTCAAAGTACTCCCCTTGGGAAGTTATGCACCGAAGCCAGTGCCTAGGCCACCCTTCAAAGCAATTTTGGAACTCTTTTCCTGGAATGGCCATCAGAGCTGTCATCGTCCCTTGCCAAGATATGACACTTTACTAAGCTGTTTGCACAGTGCTGCCAACGTAAGCACGTGGTGGCAAGTTTGTGAACTTAATTGTCAGATTTTGGGGATGATGACAGCTCTAATGGGGATTCCAGAAAAAGAGTTCCAAAATTGCTTTGAAGGGTGGCCTAGGCACTGGCATTGGTGCATAGT
This sequence comes from Lyroderma lyra, assembly GCA_004026885.1. Lineage (NCBI taxonomy): Eukaryota > Metazoa > Chordata > Mammalia > Chiroptera > Megadermatidae > Lyroderma > Lyroderma lyra. Next base: position 12,165 of record PVJL010003837.1, on the reverse strand, counting down.
AGCTTCCCAAGGGGAGTACTTCAAAGGTGAGCGTAGTGATATTCAGCAATGAGGTAGGTAGCACTTTATCTAGGATCAGTTCATGAAACTGTCTGAACTCGTTCATAAATGATAGAAAATGCTTCATGAAATTTACAAAAAACAGGCAACTGGCTTACTGCAGAGTGCCAACCCCTGCTCTATACCTAGATAAAAATCAAGAGGATATACACTATTAATTCTTTAAGAGAAAAAAACTTGTTTCTAATTGGAAAAGAAGGGTTGTCCACTGGGGAGTCTAATCGACCTTCTAAATGCAACACCTCTGCGTTCTTGTTTCTGAGCCTAAAAGATTTGAAATTCATCTTGGCTATAAACAGACTCCAGGAGACAGAAATCACATGAATCAATTTCAAAGCAAGCCAGAAATAAGATAAGCAGGCAGACTAGACATTTATCTGTAAATCAGAAAATGCTCTTCCTATTGACAAACCTATATAGCAATATAAATCATAATCAGAAAGATGATTGGTGAACATAAATTAGAGCAAGGGAAGTTGGTTAGATGGTTCTTATCACTTGCACTGTCAAGCTACAGAACTTAGTGCAGCTATCTCCCTATAATGCTGAATCAGTGACATGGGTGCGGGCGTGTCTCAGCCCCATCCGTCTTCCATAGTCTGGAAAGTCATTAACAAATTTTACACCAGGGTGTTCAATCTTTTGGCTTCCTTGGGCCACACTGGAAGAAAAAGAATTGTCTTGGGGCACTCATAAAATACACTAACAATAGCTGATAAGCTAAAAATAAAAAAAGGTAGCAAAAAAAAAAATCTCATAATGTTTTAAGAAAGTTTATAAATTCGTGTTGGGCCACATTCAAAGCTGTCCTAGGCTGCATGTGGCCCATGGGCCACAGGTTGGACAAGCTTGTCTGACAGTGAATGTTTTCTGAATGCAGACCACCATTATTACAACAGTTTTTATACTTCAAGATTAAAAATCACATTCTAGTAACGTCTTCCTGAGGTCACGTCAAAGACAATCTAGCGGGCAATTATTTCTATAAATTGCAGCTCTCCTATCTCCAAGTTCTGAGGAGCAGTCTGGTACTGCTGTCAAATATATCCACCTCTGAACCCACTTAGGAAATGAATCTGGTTTTCCCACCAACCTTGTTAAAAAGAAATGCTCTGCCAGTGGCGCCTGTGAACCGAGTGGAGATGAGTTCTGAGCGGTTCGTTAGAATCGTATCGCAGTTTGCACAAGAAAACAGACGGGTACCACCAATATGGTCAAGGAAAATTCTGCCCATTTTTATAGCTGAAGTTCTAAAAACCTAGGAGTAAATGGAAAAGCACAAGAAAAGCATTATGATTTTTTAAATTGTTAGTATTTACTTGGTGGGGGTCATAGAGAATAATTTACTCAATATGTGAAGCAGCTGATTCAACAAAAGGACCAATGTTCACGCACTGAAAAATAAATAGGCAAACGGAAGCTACGAACATTTTAGAAGAAGTTAGCCAAAGAAATAAACATGCTTAGGCAGGGAAAAAAAAGGCATCACTTCTCTTTTAGTTGGTATGGAAAAAAATAGGAAGAAAGTAGAATATAAGAAACCGAATGAGGAAAAAAGCACAGGCAAAGAGGTGAGAAAAAAGTTTTAGCTTAAGTGTTAAGTATACATTCTGAGTATATGTAATCTGAGAAAAGACTTGTGGGGTATGACTGAGATATCAGAGAAGAGTAGAAAGGGGGCAATCAGAAAATGAGGGTAGTCTGGTTTGAGGGCATGGGGTGAGTGGGTTTTTGGCACCAAGTACATCTACAACCATATAGGGGTGAGGGCACTAACATTAGTAAGTTTGACTCTGAAACACTGTACTAGCTTTACTTATTTCAAAATCATCATAACTGTGAAGTTATCACCCCCACTTTACAGATTATCCAAGGTTATTATGCGGTCAAAGTTTATACAGCTTTCAAGTACAGAAAGTCCTAACTGCAATGCTGTTTACCCAATTCAAAGTCAAACTTGGATCTTCCATTACCCTACGCTGTCTTCTCTAAGAAGAAGGCAGCACAAAGATGGTCTAGGCTTGACATAAGGCTAGGAAAAAACAAGAAGAGAAAGATGAACCATATTATATAATTTAATTATATTTAATAAATCATCCTGAGGCAGTAAGTCACAGAAGTGCTGAAACACCAGGGGGGAAAGCTCTGAATACAACTTCTGAAACAAAGATAATTAAATTTCAACTACTTCAAAAGTTAGGAGTTTCTGTCCGGGAAGTATCTAGCCATGTAATATGAAAAACAGAGACACTAGTGGCTGGATATTTTCCAGACAGCCCTCATACATGCAACTCTTTAAATTCGCAGTAATTAATCCCCTTAAACAGTATTTTTAAAGATCTAGATATAGTCAAGAAGTCAAGAATACACTATAGCTTTCCTTTTAAAAAGAATTTATTCCTGAGTATAGTTATCAGCTCCTATGTTTTAAATATTTAATATTACATTTTTTTAAAGTGGCATACAGAGCTGATACAGTGGCCACTATGAAAAAGAAATCTAGAATCTGTGTTTATAATAAGAATCTACTGTCATCTTAAATTTGGGGAAATTCCGTTACAAATTAAAAAAGAAAGTTCCATTTCTTCTTACATCTGTGAACTCCTTCAGCCATTAAACTGTTCTAATGTCATCAGAAATGTCATTATCATGAAGATCATTATGACTCCCATTAAACATTATGATATGGAAGTTTAATAAGCAATGAAAAACAAAATGCTGAATATAATTGCAATTTATAGCTAGTTATAAGGAAAACCACTGCATTAACAAGAACATCAATGAATAAACCCTGGGTAAAAACACAACACTTGGGAAATAATATTTAGCTTTCTGATTGCATTTCTGCAAAATGACAACAGGTAAGACTTAACTGCCCATTGTTTCAGCCTTTAAGATGATAGCGTTACTTTTTCCGGATTAAAGGTCAGAGGTTGCAAATGTGCAGGCTCAATTCATTTGGTGGCACAGGTACAGCAGTGAACAAAAACAAGTAACACTTCCCACACAAAACATATGTGGACATGTTTTGTTTAGCCCACATAGTTTTTTATTCTTAATTTAAAAAATAGAGAGTTCATTGCAGAGTTTGTATTTTGGGCTTGTTTAACAATGGGGAGACCTGGCAACACGGGGTATGTATGTATTGTCATATGGCAACAACTGACTAGAGTTGAGTGGTAGCTGAAACTTTCTCCGCAAGGTCATTTCATTTCTCAGTCTCCACTCTGCATCACACAATTAGTTCACCTGTATGACATTTGAGTTTATGACTCTTGATATAAATAAATAAAGCATTCACAGACACTGTGGCAGTTGGTTTTGGTCATATTTCTTAATACTGGTCTTTTACAGACAGGAATCAACAGCAAAGTTCTACAATCTTACCTCTTTAAAACAAAATCCTCAGATTCTACACGGGCTGCCCGGAAAAAAAATCCAGCCATAAATGCTTCTATTTTTCATATTACATGACTGGATACTTTCCAGACAGCCCTCATATTTCTCTGAAAACTAGTATTTATGTAGTGATTTAGTCTGCAACTTGGGTTTCTGGGATTCATTAATTTAAAACCAATTTTCTTTTATGTTTTCAACTGACCATGGCAGACACAATGCTACTGTATAAAATGTACTGGACTTCAAAATGAACTCTCCCTATGCTTCTACCTATAACATTCTAGCTTTGATTCAAAATTACAGTATAGCTGAGACCATTTGCCACTTGGTAAGGCAAGCTCTTTATTCCTAAATGGGGTAAACAGATTTAACACTTTGCTTCAAATTCAGTCCGTTTTTCACTCTTTTACCCAAGTATTTTTACTGGATTCAATTATATGATTCATTACCAAAAACAAAAACATCAATGCAAAATCACCATTCCTAGTTGTGGTTGCCTTTACAGAATACTTATATGTATGTTAAAATGTAGCTTTTGTTTTATTTACGGAATAAAACTGCAGTGTGTAGGTTTTCTACATAACTGTTCCTATTTGTCAAGAGATAAGCTAGAAATGCCATGGAATCTGGCAAAACCAAGCAAAACATTACTTGCTATCTAAGTCCTTGAGGAAGTAGAAAAACCTGCACAGGATCATTATGTTCCAAGTGTTAAGCCTTAGCTTTGCAGTGCCAGAAACAATCTACTATTGACTTACATTATCCAAACTCTCAAGAAGTTGACATCCATCAGAATGCCTATTTATTATTTAAGGGGGCAGGTCATTAAAAAGCTAAGACATACTATCAGAAGCAGGCTTCTCTGAACCTGGATGATATACTGAACTCTGCCTTAGGCTTAATAACTATTTAGTGTCTACACTGTTATGGGACACTACTTTACATACTACATTTATTCTTGACAATTTCTAAAGCAGGTATTTATTATCCTATTTTTGCAGAGGAATAAAGATTGTGTGACTTTCTGAAACCGGTCAAGCTGGGATCTAACTATTTACATCTTCCAGTTGTTTTCACCCCATTCTCTAGTGACCCGTGGGCTGCCTGATTCACAGTCTTTTCTCTCAGATTTATGAAGTACCCCTCCTGCCTCCACGCTGATTCTCCTGCATTCCCTTAGTGGCAACTCCAATCACACACTCTCCTAAACTAGAAACCCTGGCGATTTCTTAAAAGAAACTGCAAAATCAGCAATACCTCCCCCTTCATCAATGTTAAATTGTTTTAATTCAAATTCTTATCCTTCTTGATAAACCTCTTGTGGTCAGGGAGTGTGCACTCTATTTATATACAATCACAGGTGCCACTACATTTGTGCTAAATTAGATAGTGCTACAAAAATAAGGTCAAAGGTATGTGTGCTTAAGCAATCCGCCCTTTTGTATGAACAGACCTTGCTTGGACTAATAAGAGTTCCAAATCTTTTCAGCCACACATTTCTAAAACACCTTAAGAGTGCGCTACTTTCACAGATGACTAATCTTCTCTGTGTCGATTCTTGCAGCCCCTTATCAATAATACGCATGCTTTCCTATCTGTCAGTATGGAAGTTCAAGTTCATAACCAAAACTAACCTATCACAATTAAAGCTTTAAGATGTCTTCTTCCTTTTCAACTTTCAAGCAAAAACAGTCATAATCTCAATTTTTATAAGTACTGAGGCAAGCAGCTAGAAGTAGGAATTAGATCTCCGAATACGCCCTATGACCAGCCCATGAACCACCCTTCCTCCGCTCAAGACCCTCCCCTTCTGTCCATACAATTAACCACAAGCAGGACTAGAAAAGATACAAAATGCTCGCTGGTCTAAACCAGTTAGTAATGCCTGCGCAGTAAAAAGTTACAATGACCTTATTCCACCCTACCCTCATTATACCATTATTATAATACCGTACATATGCCCGGAAACTCGTTAATATCACGGTAACAGAGTGAATTCTGGGAAGGTGCATGCGCAGTTAAGAAAAAGTTACATAATATCCTCCTGTCACGCGAAGCCAATAAAAGGGCCCCACACCGAGATAGGACTCTGAAGAGGACAGTCGGGGCCCTTGAGCCATAGGTAAACACCGAAGAGAGCAACTGCTGGATCACATGCTATACTACATTCTGTAAGAAATCGCCATACTCTTTACCAGTGATGAGTAAGTACTCCCATCGCTCTACATTCTTGACAGCATTCGGTGGTGTCAGTGTTCTGGATTTTGGCCATTCTGTGTGCAGTGGTATCTCGTGTTAATTAGCATTTCATCACTGATGACATATCTGTACATATACATAAAATCTTTGGTGAGGTATCTGTCAGGGTCTTTGACTCTTTAGCTCATTTTTTAATTGTTTTGTTACTGTTTAGTTTTAGGAGGTCTTTGTATGTTTTTAAGTAACAGTCTTTTATCAGGTATGTCTTTTGCAAGTATTTTCTCCCAGTCTGAGGCTTGTTTTCTTATTTTCTTGATGTCTTTTGCAGAGCAGAAGTTTTTAATGAAGTCCACTTTATTAATGATTTGTTTCATGGATCATGCTGTGGTGTTGTACTTAAAAAGTCATTGCCATATCTAGTCATTTAAGTTTGCTCCTATCTTCTAGGAGTTTTATAGTTTTGTATTTTACATTTATGTCTATGACCAATTTTGAGTTAATTTTTAGGAATGGGTTGTAAGGTCTGTGTCTAGATTCAATTTTTTGTATGTGGGTGTCCAGTTCTTCCAACACCATTTATTGAAAATATCTTTGCTCCATGGTATTGTCTTTGCTCCTCTGTCAAAGATCAGTTGACTATTTATGTGGGTCTATCTCTGGTCTCTTCACTCTGTTCCACTGATACATTTGTCTATTCTTTTGTGAATATTATACTATCTTGATCACTGTAGCCTTATAGTAAGTCTAGAAGTCAGGTAGTGTCAGTCTTCCACTCTAACTATTCTCCTTCAATATTACATTACTATTTTGGGTTCTATAACTTTGAAATTAGTTTGATATTCACAAGATAACTTGGGATTTTGATTGGGACTGCACTGAATCAAAAGGTCAAGAAGATACAGATCTTTCTCAACTGACACCTTGACAAAGCTGAGTCTTCCTATTCATGAACAGGAAATCTCTCAACACTTACTAGTTATTCTCGATTTCATTCATCATTGTTTTATATTTTTCTTCATATAGATCATATACACATTTTGTTAGATTTATACCTAGGTATTCCATTTTTTTGGATGTCGATATAAATGGGTATTGGTTTTAATTGCAAATTCCACTTGTCCTTTGCTGTTATTGATATACACACATTAAATATTACAGTATCTTGTTCTTTATTCTAGCTTATAGCTACATATTTTCCTTAAAAACAAGGGTCAGCAAACTAAGACCTTTGGGCAAAATTAAGCTCACCACCTGTTTCTGTACTGCCTACAAGCTAAGAATTTTACACTTTTAAACTGTAGTAGAAAAAAATCAAAAGAAGAGTGTTTATGACACATATAAATTACATGAAATTTCCAGTGTCCTCAATAAAGTTTTATTGAAACCCAGCTATACCTATTTATTTACACTTGGCTGCTTTCTCACTACAATGGCAGAGTTTGAGTAATTGTGACTGAAACCTGAAACCTTATGGCTTGCAAAGGTTTCAGTCACAACTCTCTGGCTATTGACAGAATGTATACTGACCCCGGCTTAAAAATTCATCTGGAAAGAAAAAGAGTTTTCATTTAGAAAACAGATCGTCTCAGAAAAAAAGTAAACTCAGCTGTATTCAGGTTCAAGGACCAAGAGAAGTATTTGAGAACACCAATTTAATTCTGCTCCCCTTTTCTTCATGAATTTTCTAGCTAAAATCTTTAGCTTTCTGTAATCAGTTCAGCATGATGATAAACTATAAAAAGATTACAAAAATAGATAATATATACCCAGCTTCTGCTTCCTTCTATTCCCACCCCCAGATTTAAACAATGCAACCCAGATGCTTAAACTGTGGAGTCAGACTGTCCATGCTCAAATCTCAGCTCTACCCCTTAAAAGTTGTGTAAACTTTAGGTAAGGTATCCTCCCCTTCCCCATCTGTAAAATGGCCATAGCAGTATCATCTCTGAGTTTCTGAGAATTAACTGGAGGTAATACCTTCTTAGAACAGTGCCCAGCACACAGTAAGTAATAAATAAAGGTAAACCTAATAAAATAGATCACCTGCTTCAATATTCCCAACCCCAAGTCCCTCTCTTGTTACAGATGAAGAAAGCAAGGCTCAAAAAGGATAAGAAACAAATTCACAACTAGCTTCATCTCCTGTTAACTACTGCAAAGCTAAGTGACCAAGTGACAGAAATTACAAGGAGAAAAGCTAGAAATCTTCTGAAGTATCTCAAATTCTTAAGTGTCACAGTTGCAGGTCTTAAAATAGGTACTTGCCCTCCCTGTTATTAATAATCCAGTTTGATTGAACCCAGGCAAGTAGAATTCCCTGAAGGAGGCAGCACATTTACTAGCCCTAAAAATACAAGGGAGGAGAACAGTAGGTATTGATTGCATCTCTACTCTGTGAGGAAAACACCCACTTCACAGGACAGACCTTTTCTTTGTAATAGAATTATTACCTCAGAGCATTTCCATAGACCACAGAAAACACACATCACCAGAGGAGCTTTTCCATTGCACCAGAAGGTGGTGGTGGGCAAATGCAAAGCACAAAACCTCTCCTGTAGGGAATTGTGTACAGGAGCCTAATATAGAAAGGGTTAAAGGAACCTGTCATTCAGAGGAGGCTGGGTTCTGCAATGGTTCTGCTAAAATGGAAACATGCATTAGCATGCTTGAATATCTGGTTTTCTGTCTTTTCTCTCTCCAAAGCAAAGAGAGAAAACAAACCCAAAGAATTTAACAGTGCTGGGTTGATTACCATAATAAACATTTAATGCTACTGTAATTTTATCAACTATTTTCATACTGAGTTTTGTCACTAAATTCTACTGAAAAGGAAAATAATTGAGTTTGACCCATAAAACCAATTTTCCAATAATATTTATACAAAATATTTACCAAAACCAAGGCTTCAGTGAGAAATGGAAGCAGTGCTCTCTTTTTGTTAATTCTTTTGCAATACCTGATTAGTTTCCTTTGCTGTGTCAAATGATTGTCTAGTTGTGGTATCAGCTCTTTATTTTGACAGTAATTTTTATATTTTTGTTTTTGACCCTCAAATAATGTCTTTGTTGTTGGTAAATGTTTTATAAGTTTACTGTATTTCTATAATACCTTTTGTTTAGTCACTAGAAAATAAGACTAGTCATGGAACTCAGTGAGTCAGCTAAACAATCTGAGTTGGTAATCTCCCCAAAATGTCTTTTGGCAAGATAAATTCATGAGCCAAAAAAAGCCTCTAACTGGATAGACTGGAGTATAATTTAACTGGTTTCCTGATTCAGATGTCAAGTAGCAAGTTCATGTCATAGCTACTAAGGTCAGTTCCTACATTATTCAGACATTACCACACAGGATTACCAGAGACACTGATATTGATTTATATAGCCATTTAGGCACTTTGAAACCTAAAATGATATTCTGGGCACAAATAACCTTAGAACTAAAGTCTTCACATCTCATGAATATACTTAAAGAGTAGCTTCATGGTTTTTTGGAAGTAGTAATTAGTTTTGTTTTCATACTTAATTTTGGATCTATTTCCTTTCCCTTTTTATTGTTTCTAAACATTTTCCTCTCATCTACCACTTATGGAGAATAAACCAAAAGGCAAATAAGTCTGGGGAAAAGTCTTCAATGATCCAAACAGATACTATTTTAGAAAAACCTATGATAATTTCACTAATCTTTTTAGAAAAGTTGTTAGAATCCAACTTACTTAGTTCTTGTGTACAGTTAAATAATTTACTTGAGCATATTTCATTCATCTCCCTCTCCTATAGATAGCAGGTCAAACAATTAACATTGCAAACTCATCCTAGAAAAAGTGCTACATACCTCACTGCTGAATATCGCTGTGGTCACCTTCCAAGTACTTCCTTTGGGAAGCCATGCACTGACACCAGCCCCGAGTGCACCCTTCAAAGCAATTTTGGAACTTTCTGGAATGACCATCAGAGCTGTTGTAGTGCCCAAAATCTGACAAGTAAGTTCACAAACTTGCTACCATGCGCTTATGTTGGCAGCACTGTGCAAACAACTCAGTCAGGTATCATAATCTTGGCAAGGTTTGTGAACTTAATTGTCAGATTCTGGGTATGACAATAGCTCTGATGGCCATTCCAGAAAAAGAGCTCCAAAATTGCTTTGAAGGGTGGACTAGGCAGTGATGTGGGTGCAGTTTCACAAGGGGACTACTTAAAAAGTGACCGTAGTGATATTCAGCAATAAGGTATATAGTACTTTTTCTAGGATGAGTTCGTGAAATTAACTGACTTCGTAAGATGGTTCCTAGAAAAAAAAATCTTTAAACATAAATAAATAAAAGTCAACCAGCAGGCCTGTATCAACTGACTGAGCTGGGTGAGGAAACCTTCAGACATCAGTCCTTTTCTAAGAGGTACATTCTACCAGGTGTTCCAGTACATAGCCAAAGAGATAACAGGATATGTGGAAAATATTTTGCGTGCCAAACTGCACAAACACCACCATCTCACTATTTGTAAATGCTCCAGGCCTATTTTCCTCCTAGGCCTCTGTCTGCCTGATAGAACCCAAAGCCTCTTCATTTTCTAGTTCTAATTAATATCAATCAACTTCAAAATGCTTCCAACTTCACCTTACTTCATTTCTCACTGCCCTATTTCTGAACTCTTAATGACACTCATTTCATAACTAATATTTAACTTTGTTACTCAATTTCATGTCTATGACTTTTTACTAAGCTGTAAAAGCTTTCACAGTTCCAAAACTCTTCGTAATTACTTCTTACCTAACAAGAGGTATGCAATAATCTTTCAGGAAAAGAATCCACCAAGACACTTCACATCTGGCACAAATATGTACCCTGGAAGCACTTCATGCATTTTGGTTTGCCTGTGTTGAAATGTAGCTGCAACACTATGCAGTTAGCCAATATCCTTTTACCTCCCCCCAGTTACTTCACTAGCCAAGTCAAATTTTCCAAAAACACAAGGTTAAGCTGAGGTTATTTCAGGTTTTCCGTCTATCATGGAGACCTGGAATAAAAATCCTCAGATTACCAACAGGGCTCTGTAAACAGAAAAAATTTAAAAATGAATGAGCTGTACGCCTTCCCAGACTCTCCCTTGAAGAAAGGTGGTGTCAGGATTAAGCAGATCTTTGTAGTAGTTCAGTTTTTCAACTCCTGCTGTTCCATTGTCCTACCTACCTATATAGGCGTGTAGAACAGAATGTAGAATAAAGGGGCTGGCAGCAAGAGCAAGCCTACCATCCCACAAGCGAGCAGGAAGGACGCGGCTCGCGGCGGGTCTGAGTGACGGCCGCGCCACCTGGGCGTCGGGTCCGTTCCGCCTGCAGCCGCCGAGGCCCCGCGAACGCCCCGCCGCACAGCCAGCAGCCCCGGCTGGCCCCAGCTGATTGCGGACACGTGACAGCGGGGGCCAATAGGGAGGGGCCCGGGCGCGGCACCGCTGAGCTTCCTCCGGCACAACAAACATGGGCGGAAACAGCTGAGCGGGCGGCGTCGCAGGGTCCTCGACCGCCTGCTACGGCCGGCGGCCCGGGATGCTCCCCAGTCACTCAACAGTCACACCACGCTTTCCGACAGGCCAGCGGGGGCACCTTCCCTCGGTTCAGAGGACAGCTGGGAAGGCAGGCAGAGTGGCGGGCGTTCACCCTCCGGAGCTGAAAACAAAAGCCAACACCACCCCCTTGCCCGTGGCAAGTGCCAGTCGCCTGAGGATATGGCCCTTGCTAAGGACGAGCCACGCAATGGCGTAATCACAGCCCCCATACTAGGAGTCGAGTTCGCACTTTACTTTGGGTACAGTGGCGCGGTGAAGCTGCGGAGGCTGCAGGCCTGCCCAGCAACCACGACGGGCGGCGCGGAGCTCGGGGCGCGCCCCCGACAATGCGGCGGGGACGCGGCCCGTGGGGGCGGGGCTGCTGAGGCTTGGGGGAGTCACTGGCGAAACTGCCCGCGAAGGGGGCGCCGAGGCCTTGGCGGCGACATTCTGGGACTCCGAGGCAGCGCCAAGGAGACAGGCCGAAACGGGAAGCTGCAGCGGGAGGGCGAGTTGAGGGGTCGCGGATGCGGCGGTCGCGCCAGTCGTCCCAGCTGTGCGGCGGGGGCGGGCCGACGGCAGCCGCTGTGCCCGGGCCTCACAAAGAGGAAACAACCCAGCTCGTCGGCCTGCAGCCCCAGTCGCCGGGGCCAGCCCAAAGGGGCCGGGGTCGGCCGCACTGGGACTCCGGGGGGAAAGCGACAAGGAAGAGGCACTTCCTGCCTGGGCCCCCGCCCCGGACCAAATCCCAAGTGTTTCGAAGTCGCTGACCTGGTGGGCTTCCCAGTCCCCAGCGAGCTCCGAGCCCAGCCCCCGCCGGTCCCACTCACCCCTGATCGGCTGTGAAGTCCGCGGCAGACCGCGGTTTTTTGCTCTTCAGCTGGGATGAAGCCCCTCGGCCACCCGAGTCTAGGTTTAGTCAGGCCCCGGTCTTGGCCCCGCCTCTCCCTAATTGGGCCTCAGCGTC
>PVJL010003836.1:133827-146128 GCA_004026885.1 Lyroderma lyra | reverse complement strand
GTCTTCTTCTATACAGTTTATTGTTGCAGGTCTTATATGAAGGTCTTTAATCCATTTTGAGTTAATTTTTGTATATGGAGAGAATTCATAGCTCAGGTTCATTCTTTTGCATATGTTTTTCCAGTTTTCCCAGCACCACCTACTAAAGAGGCTGTCTTTTCCCCATTGTATGTTTTTTGCTCCTTTATCGAAAATTATTGGTCCATATTTGTGGGTTTATTTCTGGGTTTTCAGTTGTATTCCATTGGTCTATATTTCTGTTCTTCTGCCAGTACCAAGCTGTTTTGACTATTGATGCTTTGTAATATAAATAGAAGTCAGGAAGTGTAATGCCACCAGCCTTATTCTTTTTATGTCCTATTGTTTTGGCAATTCGAGGTCTTTTATGGTTCCATATAAATCTAATAATTCTTTTATCTATTTCACGAAAGTATGATTGTGGGATTTTGATGGGTATTGCATTAAATCTGTAGATTGCTTTGGGCAGAATGGCCATTTTAACAATGTTAAGTCTTCCTATTCATGAACAGGGGATATTTTTCCGCCTCTTAAAGTCTGTTCCAATTTCTTTCAAAAGTGTCTTATAGTTCTCTGTGTATAAGTCTGTCACGTTCTTTGTTAAGTTAATTCCCAAGTATTTCATTCTTTTTGTTGTGATAGCAAAAGGAATCGACTCCCTCATTTCTTTTTCTGAGGATTCATTGTATAAAGGAATGCTGTTGATTTTTGTACATTGATTTTCTATCCTGCGACTTTACTATATTCGTTAATTGTTTCTAATACTTTCCTGGTGGAATCTTTGGAATATTTTATATAAAGGATCATGTCATCCACACATAGTGACAATTTGACCTCTTCTTTTCCAATTTGGATAACTTTGATTCCTTTCTCTTGGCTGATTGCTGTGGCTAGAACTTCCAGTACTATATTAAATAACAGTGGTGACAGGGGGCATCCCTATCTTGTTCCTGATTTTAGGGGAATAGGCTTCAGCTTTTTCCCATTCAGTATGATGTTAGCCAAAGGTCTGTCATATATGGCCTTTATTATGTTGAGATACTTTCCTTTTATACCTATTTTATTTAGTGTTTTGATCATAAATGGATGTTGTGTCTTGTTGAAAGCTTTTTCTGCATCAATTGAAATGACCATATGGTCTTTATCTTTGATTTTGTTTATGTGGTATATCACATTGATTGATTTTCATATGTTGAACCATCCTTGTGCTCCCAAGATGAATCCCACTTGATCATGATGTATGATCTTTTTGATGCATTGTTGTATTCTCTTTACTAATATTTTGTTCAGGATTTTTGCATCTGTGTTCATCAGAGATATTGGTCTGTAGTTTTCTTTTTTTGTGTTGTCTTTGCCAGGCTTTGGTATTAGGGTAATGTTGGCCTCATAGAATGAGTTAGGAAGTATTGCTTCCTCTTCAATTTTTTGGAAGAGTCTGAGGAGGATAGGCGTTAATTCTTCTTTGAATGCTTGGTAGAACTCGTTGGTGAAACCATCTGGTCCAGGGCTTTTGCCTTTAGGGAGTTTATGGATAGTCCTTTCAATCTCGTTGCTATTGATGGGTCTATTTAGATTATCCACTTCTTGGTTCAGTCTTGGTAGGCTATAAGTTTCTAGAAACTTGTCCATTTCTTCTAGGTTGTTAAATTTAGTGGCATAAAGTCCTTCATAATATTTTCTTATAGTCCTTTGTATTTCTGTGGTATCAGTGGTAATTTCTCCCCTTTCATTTCTGATTTTGGATATTTGTGTCCTTTCCTTTCCTCCTTTGATTAGTCTCGCCAGGGGTTTGTCAATTTTGTTGACTTTCTCAAAGAACCAGCTCTTTGTTACATTAATTTTTTCTAGTCCTTCTGTTGTCTAATTGGTTTAGCTCTGCTTTAATTTTTATTATTTCTTTTCTTCTGCTGACTTTGGGTTTTGTCTGCTCTTCTTTTCTAGTTCTTTAAGGTGGGATGCTAAGATGTTTGCTTGTGATTTTTCTTGTTTCTTAAGATAGGCCTGTAGTGATATAAATTTCCCTCTTATCACCGCTTTCACTGTGTCCCAATAATTCTGATACGTTGTATTTTCATTGTCATTAGTTTCTATATATTTTTTAATCTCATCTTTTATTTGTTCTTTTATCCAGTTCTTTTTTAATAAGCTGTTGTTTAATCTCCATGTATATGTGGTTTTCTCTGCTTTCCTTTTACAGTTGATCTCCAATTTCAAAGCTTTGTGGTCTGAGAATACACTTGGCATGATTTCGATCTTCTTGTATTTGCTGAGGCTACTTTTGTGTCCCAGGATGTGGTCTATCCTTGAGAATGTTCCATGAGCACTAGAAAAGAAGATGTAGTCTCTTTTTGCTGGATGAAGTAAATGTTGATTATGTCCAATTGCTGTAATGTGTCATTTAGAGCTGTTATTTCCTTATTTATTTTCTGTTTGGATGATCTGGCCATGGCTGTTAGCGGGGTATTTAAGTCTCCCACTATGATTGTGTATTCATCAGTTTCTCCTTTCAAGTCTGTTAGTAGTTTCTTTGTATATTTTGGTGCATCCTGGTTGGAAGCATATATGTTGATTAGTGTCAGCTCTTCTTATTGTTGCATTGTGCCTTTTATCATTATGTAATGTCCATCTTTGTCTTTTACTATCTTTTTTAACTTGAAGTTTATTTCATCAGATATCAGTATGGCCACTCCTGCTTTTCTCTGGTTACCATTTGCTTGGAGTATTGTATCCCATTCTTTCACTCTGAGTCTGTGTTTGTCCTTACAGCTGAGGTGTGTTTCTTGGAGACAGCATATGGATGCGTTCTGTTTTTTAATCGAGTCTGCTACTCTGTGTCTTTATATTGGTGAGTTCAGTCCATTAACATTTAGAGTGATGATCGATATGTGAGGATTTCCTGTGGCCATTACTTCTTTCTTTGTTTTTGTTTGTTTGCTTGTTTTTGTTTCTTTCTTGTTGCCCCAACTTTGTTCCATTTTTCCTGATGTTTGGTTTCAGGTCGAAGAGCCTCCTTCAGTATTTCTTGGAGTGCTGGCTTCATGCTGGCAAATTCCCTCAGCTTCTGTGTGTCTGAGAAGGTCTTTATTCCACCTTCATATCTGAAAGATAATTTTGCAGGATAATTTATTCTTGGCTGGAAGTTTCTCTCTTTTAAATTTTTGAATATTGGATTCCACTCCCTCCTGGCTTGTAGAGTTTCTGCTGAGAAATCTGATGCTAGCCTGATGTGTTTTCCTCTAAAGTTATAGTTCTTTTTTCCCTGGCTGCCTTGAGAATTGTCTCTTTGTCTTTATTTTGAACATCTTTAGTACCATGTGTCTTGGAGAAGATCTGTTAGGGTCCAGGTATCTAGGGGACCTGTTTTCTTCTTGAACTTGGGGTCCAGATCTTTCCATAGGTTTGGAAAGTTCTCATCTACAATTTGTTTGAGTATGCTCTCTGTAGATTGCTCTACCCCCTCTTCTATTCCTATTATCCTGATGTTGTTTTGTCTCATGGAGTTGGATAGTTCTTGCAGAGTTCTTTGAATCCTTTTGGTTCTATATTCCCCGTCTTTCTCTTTCTGAGCTGTTTCCATGTTCTGATCTTCAATATCACTAATTCTTTCCTCCATCTGGTTGGTCCTGTTTCCTATGGCAGTTATTTCATTTCTCACTTCTTTTATCGTATTATTTATTTCTCGCATTTCTGTCTCAATCTTTCTTATGTTTTGAATTTCTTTGTTAAAGTGTTCTTTTTGTTCACAGAGTTCCTTTTTTATGTCGTTTATATCCTTTTTTATGTTATTGATCTCAGCTATGGTGTTCTGCCAGTATGTTTTCATTTCTCTCACAGCCTTTAGAATGGCTGCTTTAAATTCTCTGTCACTTAAATCAGACCCTTCCAGGTCTAAGAAGCTGTCTTCTGGATAAATTTCATGTTCTTTCTGAGGAATTTTAGTTTTTAAGGAAGTCATCCTGTCCGCTGGGCTCTTCCTCTTTGACGTGAGAGCTTTATGTTCAGTGCCCAGATTATTGCTTTTGTGGTGTCTTGCTGTAGGGCAGACACTAGGTGGCACTGGGGATCAAGTTTTGGGAGCGAGGAGGTTGTTTGTTTCTTGTTTCTGATCTCCTACTGCGTTTGGAGGCTATGCGCATATATCCTGGGGATAGGTCAACAAAAGGCACTCCAAGGGTGGCTCTGCCTCTGCCCTTTGCTTGGGAAGCTGGTCTGAGGCTTGTTTCTGCTGGCTTGGGTGACTGCTATCAAATCAGTCTTTCTTCCTAGCCCTGATTCAGCATCTGGCTGTCTATGGGCTCACACTGCTTTCAGAACCCTGGGGTGCACTCTCCATAAGTCCAAAGATGTGGGCCTGGCCTGAGACAGCAGGGTTCCTTTGCAGCGGGCTGGGAACAGGAGCTGCAGCCCTGTGTAGGTCTCCAGGGAGCCTAGAGCTGGGGTGTCATCTTTGCAGTTCAGAGTCCTCACTCAGCCCTTCTACCACTCAAAAGTTGCAGAGGCTGGCTCCCAAGCTCCATCCCCAGCATGCAGCTCCAAAGCCTAGCTCCCCCATGGTCTCTCCCCTCCCACGAACTGCGCCACTCCGAATAGTCAGCAGTGACTGTGTCCTGTTGCAGTCTCTGCTCCCTTCCCTCTCCCCCACTTGCCCCCTTCTCTCCAACCTTCAGGTGTTTATTTGTGATTTGTGGATTTCTCAACAGCCGTTTTGTCACTCAGGGTCCCGTTTCTTGGCTCCTGGGCGGCCGTTCAATTGTGTTTTCTGGGAGAGGCTTTAGGAACCTCCTCTCCAGTCGCCATCTTGCCTTTTCTGTCCTTCAGTTTTGGATACTAGCCTAACTGGATACATTATCCTAGGTTTTCATCACCTTGAATATTTTCTGCCAATCCCTTCTGGTCTGTAAAGTTTTTGGTGAGAAATCAGCTGAGAGTTGAATGGGTGTCCCTTTATAAGTTACTACTTGCATTTCTCTTGCTGTTTTTAGAATTTTCTCTTTTTTTTTTTTTTTAAATTTTGCCATTTTAATTATGATATATCTTGGTGTGTTCTTGTTTGGGATTCTCTGTGCATCCTGGACTTGTATGTCTGCTTCCTTCACCAGGTTAGAAAAATCTCCAGTCATTATTTCTTCAAGTAATTTCTTGATCCCTTGGTTTTCCTCTGTCCCTTCTAGAACACCTATGATTCTGCTATTCTTCCTCTTAAAATTGTCCTAGAGGAATCTCAAAGCATCCTCATTTTTCTGGGTTTTCATATCTAACTGTTCTAAATGGGTGTTTTCTGCTGGCTTTTCCTGCAAAGCACTGCTTTGTGTTTCTATTATATCTAGTTTGGTGATTCTGTTCTTCATTTCAGTTAATGTAGTCATTATCTCTGGTCCTTTATAATGGTTTGTAATCCTTCTTTAATGCTTGCTATCTCTGTATTGAAATTATCATTCAGTTCCTTATTTTTATAATCGTTGGCTTTGAGCTTCGTTTCTAATGGGTCACTTGTTCCCATCTCTTTAATTCTCTGGTTTCTCATGTTTGCAGCCTCTCTGGACCCTACCAGCTGCAGTTTCTTTGGTGTCAGCTGCTGATCCTGGGGCAGCAGAGGTCTGTGGGGGAGGGTCGTTTCGGGCTTTGTTATCTTCATGTGGTTCCAGGAGTCTTGCAGGGAGTTTGGGCTGTGATTGCACCTTTCTATTGTGGGTTTGCCCTGCCTGCGAATTCTGTCCTGAGATTTGGGTTCAGTCCTCTTTGCTGATCTCTCAGGTTGTCCTGGTTGTGGGCTGAGAAACAGCACACACAGCTCCCCTCTCCTTCTCCTTCCCAGCCAGAGCATTCATGCTGTGGCTCCCCACCACCTAGTCACCCCCACTCCTCTGGGAACCAGAGTGAGGTCTTGCCCCTGTGTTTTGCAGACCATTCTGCACCTCCTGGGGCTGGAGTGAGGTGGGTGCTATATCACGCCCCGCTTGTGAGCCCCTTTTCCTCTCTCCTGCGGATGGAGTGAGGCTGAGCACTCTCCCGCCGCCTTCTTCCTTCTCCCTCCCCCAGTGGTAGAGTTTCAGGCCTGAGCACCAGCTGAGTCCCTGTTCTTTGCTTTATTTCTTATTTGCTTAACCCACTGCCCGCCTGTAGGTACCTTAACACGATGCATGGGTTTTGTAGCTGTGATTCTGCAATGTGTAGAGGGCCCTTGGTTGAGGTATAGGTCTTTTATTGTAATCTCCAGAGGAGTTTTTCAGAGGTCCCTTTCACGCTGCTATTTTGTTGTGTCTCCCTGTTCAAATTTTTTAACATGCGTATTCTTTATACTTTCTTTTTATATCATTTAAAATTGGAGAAATCAAATGATTTATAGAGAGTGGATAAAATGTCCACATTCTTCATTCTCTACAATATTTGTGTATCAGACTTTTTTGTTCTTTGGCCATTTTAATTTTGATGATTAAGGGGTAGGTACATACTTCAGAAATTTGAAAACTAAAATTTGCATTTATTGATTCTTGTGATAATATGGTTGTTGCAACTCTTAGAAGGATAGCAGTTGTGATTTTTGTCTTCTTGGTGTTTGAAATCTTTAACAGCACACTTTTTGTAGATTTTATTTTATCTTGTGGTAAATAAAATTGTATGTACTTGTGGCCAAGGCACAATTAATTTTTATGAGACTCTAGGGTGGACACATAGTAAGCATATATTTAAAACTCTAAAGACTTGTGACTGTTTATCTTTTAAAATGTATTCATCCTTTCCAAATTATTGCTGAATAGAAAGCTAACTACAAATGTGAAACAAATCTGAAAGTGGGTGGCCCATCATTTCATGGCTTTAAACTTCTGCATTTATCTTTAGAAGTTTGTTACATGTCCTAACATTTCATTGGAAGTGCTTTTCTGATTTAGAAACATTTTGCAATGTGGTGATTAGGATCCCTGTGTCATAATACCTAGGTGTACAAGATGCTCCAGCATTTCTAAATGGCAAAATGCAACTTAACTTGAGACTTCATGATTTGTTATGACATGTCCATGCTAAAAATATTTTAAGGCATTATTTCTGACTACAGCTTAAATAGAATATGTAATTTCTTAATTGCAACATTTAAAATTAGAGTTTGAATATATTTTATTAATGTTATATCCAGGCTAAAGAAGTCACAAACAAAGATGGTACATTATAAAAGATTGAGAACTCACTGAAAGGATTTTGCTAGTTGTTCTGAAAAACAATTTCTTCTGCAATCATATAGTTTTGTAAAAAATGGAAGCTGTAAAGTTACAAATTAAAGGCATTACTGAAAACAGATTTCTTTTCCATATTTGAGACATTTCCATAATAGGATAATAAGGGATGATAACAAATAAAAACAAATTTATAAAACTAATAAAAGGAAAGTGTAGTACAAAATTGACTTAAGAAATTTCCTTTAGAAGGATATCATAATGTAAAATATTGAATAAATTTTTAAGAAGTTACTGATTTTTTTGGAGGGAGTTGAGAGGAGGTCGTTATGAATTTTAGTATAGGGAAGTTTTGTCTTTCAAGATGATATGAAGAACTCCCTGGCATAGTGTTTTACTATGCCTTTTCTTTTATAACAGAGTTGTTCAAGTTGATTCAAGTTACAACACATCAATGAAATAAAAGTTTAAAAATCTGAACAATGGCTTGCTTGTTTCAAATTATATTCTGTAAAATTCCATTAAAATAAGCCAAAATGGATTCTTTTTAACTTGTATTAATAAATGAAAAACACAAGTTAATATTTTTCCTTAAGGATTTTTCTTTCTGGTCTAAGGTAGTAAAGATGGAAAAAAGTGAAGGGAAATGACAATTTTCAAGTATATTTTTTAAAAAGAAGCCGAGTGTAGTATAATGGAAAGGATACTGGATTTGGATTCAAAAGAACCAAGACTGGCATTATATTAATTAATTAGATATTTGTAAAAATTATTTACTTAAGTCTATTGTCAACTGTTTAACAGCCTCATCGAATTAGAATTTGTACCTCTGTGGGCTAGAAAAAAGTGGATTAGTATCCAGGTATAATTAAAATGAATATAGCATAAAGCCTATTGGTAGCCACTGTTATGGTGATGCATTATGTACTTTGCTTGTTGTGGCATTTGTGAATTAGGAAATGAATTTTATCTACTTCTGTTTTTTAAAGATATATTTCAGTGGTTTTTCTTAGAATAGAGACTTCAGCATAGACTTTCTCTCTGTGGTTTGTCTATGCTTAGGTTCCTATCCCTTAGAAGTTAAGGGGAAGGACTTCACAAGGGCACTTAGGATCTGGAGAGAATAGCAGAGCAAAGTCTTGGTGGGGTTTATGGGTCACAGATACTAGCTTTGGGGAGATAGAGGCTTCTTCAGAGATGTGAAAGGGAAGAGAGTGGGCAGGACCAGGGATAGAGGCAAACATTCTTTCACTGATAACAATATATACCACGTAATTTTTATTCTTTGCTTTTGTTTCTACCTGGAATGATCCCTCTCCTTCTCTGCTTTGTGAGCTTACAAAAAAAAAAAAAAAAAAAAAAAAAAAAAAAAAAAAAAAAAAAAAAAAAAAAAAAAGAAAAAAAGAAAGAAAACAAGCTTCACGTTTTTGTTAATTACAAAAGTAATCCAAGTTTTCTTTTTAGCCTTCTCTCCTTCAAAGACAAGGACATTGTAACATATTAGTGTATCCCTTTCCCTTTTTCTGTGCATATAACAGCATAATGTGTATTCATTTTCATTGCATATAAAAAGTACACTAATACTTGTAAGTTCTTCTTTTTTAATGTATATACCAGAATGCAATTATACCATATCTTTTGCTATTTAAATTTATTTTGGAGGTAGTCCAATGAGAATGTAGAATTTATGTAGTGCTTTTTAAGGCCTGTGGAGTAATTTGTTATCTGGACTTGCCATAATTTGTTTTACTATGACAGTGTTGATAGACATTTAGGTTGTTTGTTTTCTTCTGTTATAAACATTGCTATAGAGAACATCACTGTAAATATTTTCATGCATATATGTGACTATTATTGGAGATTTCTAGAAATGGAATTGTTAAAGTATGTGCAAATTTAAAATTTCAAAATAATCTCTATTTGCCTTTCTTAAAGACTGTAGCAAATTGAACTCTCCCAATAATAATGAGAATATATGTACTGTCTTATTGTTACTAGGCTGAGTATCATCAACCTTTTACATTACTAATGAGATTAAGCCCCTGTTATTAATCATTCCTGGGTTTTAATTCTCCTTTAAGATCTACCTTAAATTTATTTTCTCTTTGATGTCTTCTTTAACTCCTACTTTCTCCAACCCCAGGCAATGACTTTGTTCCTCCTCTTTGCTTACTTACCACTTTATATCTGTCTTGTAAGCAATTGTAATCATATTGCATATGATTATTTACTTGTATCCTAGATTAGGAGGTCCTCTAGGGTTATGACCATGTAGTATTTATTTATTTTTTACTTTTATGTCAGTTTATTGGCAATATGGGGACTAAAACTTTCTAGCTTTTAGGGTAATGGGAAAATATGCTTTGAATATAATTTATTTTTTTCTTTCACTTTTATTGAGACATAATGGACATACAGCATTGTATAAGTTTAAGGTGTATAGAATAACGACTTGACTTGCATATGTTGCAAAATTATTACCAAATAAGTTTAGTTAATATCTATCATTTTATATAGTATTTATGTCTTTTCTCAATATCTATTAATAGCACAGAGCCTATAACACTTAGTATGGGTTTAGGAAGCTTTATCAGATGGTTAGTCTAATGTCCAACTGGGCATCTATCTACAGATAAGGTTTGTTGCCTCTCCTTTTTGGGGGAATGCGGAAGGTTGGCTCTTAACAGTAATAGTTCTAGTTCAACCCTTTCATTTTACAAATGAGGAATTAAGTCTAAAGGAGGAATGTCTTATTTGGTTAGTGAGATGTTTTGTTTTGTTTTATTTTGTTTTGTTTTTGTGTGTGGATAGTTCCCTGGCCAGGAACCGAACTGAACCCAGGCCGCAGCGCTGACAGCGCCAGCGACTAAACCTTCAGCCACTACCACCAGGGAACTCCTGTTTTTATTTCTTTATCACACCCTACTAGGTATTTTGAAACATAGCAAAGCTCCAAACTCGGGTTATCTATGGTCAAGGACTAATGTTGATTTCTGCAATGGGAGATAGATGGTGAGCTATTCTAAGTTCTTACAGACCAGCTCAAGCAATGGGGCTTTTTGCCTGATGGTCTTAGCATATAGCCTTAAGCCAGCACATTCATCCGAACCTCATTTGACTCCTTTCAAAGAGAAACAAGTCTTGTCACACACTAGGAAAACCTTTCTCATTGCATTGATTTGAGGCACTGGCTGACTCCTGAGAGGCCTGATGTCTTTTCTTCCAGAGAACTCCTGAAACGTGCCCTCTTAGCCACCTTCCCATGAAGTGGCCCCACCAAATCTCATTTCATTGTTGCCTTTTCTTGCCCAAGATACAAGCCCTTAATGCACATCTCATCCTGTTCTTGCTCCCTACCTGTTCTTCCCCTCCTTTTCAAAGATTTCTCACCCTTGTTCTGAGGTTATCGTAATCACTTGCATCTTCACATTCTTTACTGAATGCCACTTTTATCTTTGTTTAAATAACACCTATCTTTCTCCCGAGGGAAAGCCCTCTCTAGTGGAACTTGAACCTACTTTTACTCTCTACATATCTCAGTGTAGGAAAGGGCAGGAGGGAATTTCCTTCTGACTTTGCACCACAGTGCCTTAAATCCTTTCTGTTAAAATTGCTGTTGTTGAGTCTCATGTACATCTCTTGCCCATTGAAGACATAGACTCCTGACTTTCCATTCAAGGCTGTGCTACCATTCCAGGGGGATTCAGTGTTTATGTGAACAGAGTACCCAGGACCCCGGCTTCACAGTTTCTTTATCTCTGTTGGTCTTTATCTTCACTTAATTCATTTATTTACTCACATGAAACTACTCTGGAGCTCACCATTACCTGCAATCAGCTTTACCTTTGAGATACTTAATTTAAACATCCTGCTACTGACACTAATCTTCTATCCTTTTACTAACCTATTCATTAATGCTTTTGAGATCTGCAGTTCTTGGACACCTCTCTCCATCAAATGTTGCGTGTATAAGCAGGCAAGAATTCAGTGTCCATCCCCTCATACTTACGTGAGACTGCTCAGTTTCTGTGCCTTGTTGGATTTCTATCATATGCATCTAGCAGAACCTAGATTTTGGATCAGTTTGTCTCTAGAATACACAAAAGGTGTTTGTTGAACACTGATGGAGAGAAATCACAATCACCACCCAGAGTTCCCAGTCTCCAGTCCCTGCATCAGCTGACTGGGCCACAGAGCAATTCCTTCATTTTCCATTGGGGCCATTTTAAACATTCTTTGCTTTCTTTAAACTTAAGAAACAAAGTATTCTCCACAGCTGGTATTCCTAGTTCCTGAAAAAAATAGAAGCCATCAAAAGGAGACCCCTTAAATTTCCCGTTACTTGACTCATCAATTTATCTCCTCTGTACCATTTGTTCTTCCTTTTCCTTCTGTTTCAGTGGATGAGATGTCCATCTTTCTGTCTCAGGCTGAGTCTCCAACTGTGCTTTGGCTTGCATTCTGTCCTGCCTGCTGATTAACTCTTTTTGTCTTTAATTGTTCTCTTAATTCTGATTCTTTCTCATCTTGCTAAGCTTGTTCAAATGTCTCACCTAAAACAAACAAATAATCACATTACCCCATAAAGAAATCTCAGTTCTTTCTAGCTTCTGCCCCCTCCCTTCATTGGCAAAACAAAGCCCCAAAATTCTTTTCTACTGCTCACTTTCTGTTTACTGCTCAATACACTATCATCTGTTCTCTTCCATCACTTACACTGTTTGCTTCAAGATCATGCTGATTAACTTCCTTGCTGCTGAAACTGTCATTTTATTGAATGTTCAAAAGTACTTGACTCTTTTCAAGTTGCTTTCTTTTCTTGGTTTCAGTGCCAGTTTCTGGGAGCATATCTAGTTGTTTCTTCTCAGGCCCCTTTGCTGTCTCTTCTTCCTCTACTAAATGGAAACCTTCCTTATTAACATTTTTTAACACATTCTTGACTTCTTCTTAAGCTTGTATCTATTTCCAGGGCTTTTTTTTTTTTTTTTTTTTTTTTTTTTTTTTTTTTTTTTTTTTTTTTTTTTTTTTTTTTTTTTTTTTTTTTTTTTTTTTTTTTTTTTTTTTTTTTTTTTTTTTTTTTTTTTTTTTTTTTTTTTTTTTTTTTTTTTTTTTTT